>NW_020870673.1:842431-844931 GCF_003789085.1 Penaeus vannamei | reverse complement strand
GATCAAGCCGCGTAGAGATCGGCGTATGAGTGAATTGCGACGGCGTCAATCGGTAACAGATAGATGTACATTTACGCGAACAAAGATATGGCGGGCAAATTTAAAACATTTTAAGATCTGCAACGGAAAAAAGACGTTTTTGAGACTTTTTCAGGCCTTAAATAAAAAAAAAAAAATGATGTAAGATTTTTTAGCGATGCGCCCGAACCCTGGACCGTGATGATGATGATGATATTGATGGTGATGTTATCAATGTTATTCTTGTTAATGATTATATTGATGGGATGGTGAGGCAGAAAAGTGATGGTGATGTTGATGGTGACGTTCTTGTCATGGTGATTGTCACTGACATTGTTAAGCTGGGAAAGTGATTGTGAAGAAGATTGATGATGATAAATTATTTTTCTGATTGTAATAATGCTCATTTTAATTTCTATAACTATAATTGATTGTTGTTTCATGCTATCATAACAAGTAATAAATAAATAAATAAATAAATAAATATATATATAATAAATATAATATATATATATATATAATATTATATATATATATATATATATATATATGTATATATATTATTTCTTTCTTTTCTTTTCTCTCTACATGCATCTTAGTTTTATTATCCGTTGTTATTTTGATACCTTTTTGCTTGTTTTTTTTATCAGACGTCTTTGCCTCATTATTTTGTTGTTAGAGTTCATAACAAAAGAAATCCGCAATAACATATATAATCATACACATGTTCATATCTGCCTCAAAAAAAAAAAAAAACACTAGTCGGTCACCGGCTCCCTACCACCTCCATTCCCCTGCCCTTTATGTAAGGAAAGAAATCCACCACGTGTCCCACAAACTATTTTTTAAAAATCTCAAGATGCCCAAGAAAATTCCAGAATCAAGACTATTAACGCCTCGCCTTGAATGAAGACAAATTGCATGAAGGTAATTTCATATTCAGGTCTCACTACCCCATCATCCCCCCCCCCTTCTCCCCATCCCGCCGTCATTTTTTTTTTTTTTTTTTAGATGTCATTCTGGGAAAAGAGAGAAAAAAAAAATCGTGTTCTTTTGGGGAATTTTCTAGTTATTTTCTGTTTGTGCTTTCTCTGTTATTTTCGTCTTACTTTCCTATGTTCTTTCCTTGATATTCATCTCCTTTTTTCAAATTCGTTTTCGTCAGAACTGGCTTTCTTTACTTAAATTTCTGCTCCGAATTTTTATTATTTTTGGTTTACAAATTTATTTTTTCTTCTGTTTTGTTTCCTCTTATTCTTCCACTATAGCCTCTTCCACCTTTCTTTTGCTGCTCCGAATTTTTTTTTCTGTTCATAAATTTAAATTTTCTTCTGGGTGTTTTTTCCGTCTTATTCTTCCACTACAGCCTCTTCCACCTTTCTTTTTCTCCTTCCTATTTATCCCTATTCATGCCTTTCCCTTCTCCATCTACTTTGCCTCTATCTCTTCTTCTTTCTCCTCATTCTTATTCTTATTCCGTACTTCTCTTCTCTTCTTCTTTCTCTTCTTCTTCTCTCTTCTTTCTTCTTCTTCTTCTTCTTCTTCTTCTTCTTCTTCTTCTTCTTCTCCTCCTCCTCCTCCTTTGCATCCATCTCTTTATTATCTTCTTGTTCCTCCTCCTTTTTCCCTCCATCTCCATCCCCATCTCCACATTAACCTCATTCTCCATCACCCTCACCTTCCCTCTCATTCTCCACCCCACCCCACCCCACCCCACCCCACCCCACCTCAACCTCCGCCTCTACCGCCACTCCAAACTCCTCTTCCTCCACTTCCACTTAGATTTACCTCCACCTCGACCTACCCCTTACATGAATGCATCGCAATTACCCCTATTTTTCTCTCTCCCACCTTTTATACCCTTCCCCCTCGCCCTCCCCCTACCCCGCCCTCCCACCCACACACACACACACACCGTCATAAAGTCCTAAGGATGAAGAAAAGTCCTTAAGGAAGATTTCTCGTTTCTTAGGAGTGCCAGCGTCTTCTTCGAGTAATTACTTCTGTAAACAACCTTGATGCTTTGGAGTGTCAACGCTTGAAGTCTGTTTGTCTGAGAGGGAGAGTTATCCTTGTTGTCTGTGTTGTTATCTCACTTTCTCTCCCTTTTCAATTTTTTTTTTCGTTCTTTCTTTCTGGTCTTTCCTGTATTCAAGGTCTTATATTTTATGTTCTCTCATTTCAGATCTTTGTCTCTGCCTGTCTCTGTCCCTGTCTGTCTCTTAGTTTCTATCTGTCTCTGTCTATGTCTCTGTTTCTCCCATTCTTTCTTTGATCGTTTCCCCTCTCTCTGCCTCACCATTTCTCGCCTATCCTTCCTCATCTCTTTTTCTTTTCCGTTTCTCATTCTCTTTCCCTTTCTCTTTCTCGTTCAGACCAAAACTCTCCATCCCCCCTCTCACTCTCCGATTCTTTCCATTCCTTCTTCCTCTGGGATATTTCAGCGAGGAATATCAGATCTTGAATCAACAACATTCCAAAC
>NW_020870673.1:827431-834931 GCF_003789085.1 Penaeus vannamei | reverse complement strand
GGCTCATCCCTGGACTCGCTCGTTGACTCTGAGCTCACTGAGTCGAGAGTCCTCTTGGCTCATCCCTGGACTCGCTCGTTGACTCTGAGCTCACTGCAGTCGAGAGTCCTCTTGGCTCATCCCTGGACTCGCTCGTTGACTCTGAGCTCACTGCAGTCGAGAGTCCTCTTGGCTCATCCCTGGACTCGCTCGTTGATTCTGAGCTCACTGAGTCGAGAGTCCTCTTGCTCATCCCTGGACTCGCTCGTTGATTCTGAGCTCACTGAGTCGAGAGTCCTCTTGGCTCATCCCTGGACTCGCTCGTTGATTCTGAGCTCACTGCAGTCGAGAGTCCTCTTGGCTCATCCTGGACTCGCTCGTTGATTCTGAGCTCACTGCAGTCGAGAGCTCATCTGGTCGCTCTCTGAGAGTCGCTCTTGGCTCATCCTGGACTCGCTCGTTGACTCTGAGCTCACTGCAGTCGAGAGTCCTCTTGGCTCATCCCTGGACTCGCTCGTTGACTCTGAGCTCACTGCAGTCGAGAGTCCTCTTGGCTCATCCCTGGACTCGCTCGTTGACTCTGAGCTCACTGAGTCGAGAGTCCTCTTGGCTCATCCCTGGACTCGCTCGTTGACTCTGAGCTCACTGTAGTCGAGAGTCCTCTTGGCTCATCCTGGACTCGCTCGTTGACTCTGAGCTCACTGCAGTCGAGAGTCCTCTTGGGCTCATCCCTGACTCGCTCGTGACTCTGAGCTCACTGCAGTCGAGAGTCCTCTTGGCTCATCCCTGGACTCGCTCGTTGATTCTGAGCTCACTGAGTCGAGAGTCCTCTTGGCTCATCCCTGGACTCGCTCGTTGACTCTGAGCTCACTGCAGTCGAGAGTCCTCTGGCTCATCCCTGGACTCGCTCGTTGACCTCTGAGCTCACTGCAGTCGAGAGTCCTCTTGGCTCATCCCTGGACTCGCTCGTTGACTCTGAGCTCACTGCAGTCGAGAGTCCTCTGGTCCCTGACTCGCTCGTTGACTCTGAGCTCACTGCAGTCGAGAGCTCTTTGGCTCTCATCCTGGACCGCTCGTGGATTCTGAGCTCACTGCAGTCGAGAGTCCTCTTGGCTCATCCCTGGACTCGCTCGTTGACTCTGAGCTCACTGAGTCGAGAGTCCTCTTGGCTCATCCCTGGACTCGCTCGTTGACTCTGAGCTCATTGCAGTCGAGAGTCCTCTTGGCTCATCCTGGACTCGCTCGTTGACTCTGAGCTCACTGAGTCCGAGGGCTCATCCCTGGACTCGTCCTCTTGGCTCATCCCTGGACTCGCTCGTTGACTCTGACTCACTGCAGTCGAGAGTCCTCTTGGCTCATCCCTGGACTCGCTCGTTTCTGAGCATCACTGAGTCGAGATCTCCCTGGACTCGAGACTCTGAGCTCATTGCAGTCGAGAGTCCTCTTGGCTCATCCTGGCTCGCTCGTTGATTCTGAGCTCATTGCAGGTCGAGAGTCCTCTTGCTCATCCCTGGACTCGCTCGTTGACTCTGAGCTCATTGCAGTCGAGAGTCCCTCTTGGCTCATCCCTGGACTCGCTCGTTGACTCTGAGCCTCACTGAGTCGAGAGTCCTCTTGGCTCATCCCTGGACTCGCTCGTTGACTCTGAGCTCACTGCAGTCGAGAGTCCTCTTGGCTCATCCCTGGACTCGCTCGTTGACTCTGAGCTCATGCAGTCGAGAGTCCTCTTGGCTCATCCCTGGACTCGCTCGTTGATTCTGAGCTCATGAGTCGAGAGTCCTCTTGCTCATCCCTGGACTCGCTCCTGAGCTCACTGCTCGAGTCCTCTTGGCTCATCTGGACTCGCTCGTGACTCTGAGCTCACTGCAGTCGAGAGTCCTCTTGGCTCATCCCTGGACTCGCTCGACTCTGAGCTCATTCAGTCGAGAGTCCTTCTTGGCTCATCCCCTGGACTCGCTCGTTGACTCTGAGCTCACTGCAGTCGAGAGTCCTCTTGGCTCATCCCTGGACTCGCTCGTTGACTCTGAGCTCACTGCAGTCGAAGTCCTCTTGGCTCATCCCTGGACTCCTCGTTGACTCTGCTCAGAGTCGGAGTCCCTTGAACTCGCTGTCCTCATTGCAAAGTCCTCGCTCATCCTTCGCTCGTTGACTGAGCTCACTGCAGTCGAGAGTCCTCTTGGCTCATCCCTGACTCGCTCGTTGAACTCTGAGCTCACTGCAGTCGAGAGTCCTGGCTCATCCCTGGACTCGCCTCGTGACTCTGAGTCATTGCAGTCGAGAGTCCTCTTGGCTCATCCTCTGTGACTCGCCTCGTTGGACTCTGAAGCCACTGGTCGAGAGTCCCTTTGCTCATCCTGGACTCGCCTCGTTGATTCTGAGCTCACTGAGTCGAGATCCTCTTGGCTCATCCCTGCTCGCTCTCTGAGCTCATTCAGCGAGAGTCTCTTGGCTCATCCCTGGACTCGCTCGTTGACTCTGAGCCACTGCAGTCGAGAGTCCTCTTGGCTCATCCCTGGACTCGCTCGTTGACTCTGAGCTCATTGCAGTCGAGAGTCCTCTTGGCTCATCCCTGGACTCGCTCGTTGACTCTGAGCTCACTGCAGCGAGAGAGTCCTCTTGCTCATCCCTGGACTCGCTCGTTGATTCTGAGCTCATTGCAGTCGAGAGAGTCGCTCTTTACTCATCCCTGGACTCGCTCGTTGACTCTGAGCTCACTGCAGTCGAGAGTCCTCTTGGCTCATCCCTGGACTCGCTCGTTGACTCTGAGCTCATTGCAGTCGAGAGTCCTCTTGGCTCATCCCTGGAGACTCCTCCTTGAGCTCCTTCATCCCTGGACTCGCTCGTTGACTCTGAGCTCACTGCAGTCGAGAGTCCTCTTGGCTCATCCCTGGACTCGCTCGTTGACTCTGAGCTCACTGCAGTCGAGAGTCCTCTTGGCCTCATTCCCTGGACTCGCTCGTTGATTCTGAGCTCACTGCAGTCGAGAGTCCTCTTGGCTCATCCCTGGACTCGCTCTCTGAGCTCACTGTTGACTCCCGAGCTCACTGCAGTCGAGAGTCCTCTTGGCTCATCCCTGACTCGCTCGTTGACCCTGCAGCTCCTCGAGAGTCCTCTTGGCTCATCCCTGGACTCGCTCGTTGACTCTGAGCTCACTGCAGTCGAGAGTCCTCTTGGCTCAGTCCCTGGACTCGCTCGTTGATTCTGAGCTCACTGCAGCGAGAGTCCTCTTGGCTCATCCCTGGACTCGCTCTTGACTCTGAGCTCACTGCTCGGAGTCCTCTTGCTCATCCCTGGACTCGCTCGTTGATTCTGAGCTCACTGAGTCGAGAGTCCTCTTGGCTCATCCCTGGACTCGCTCGTTTGACTCTGAGCTCATTGCAGTCGAGAGTCCTCTTGGCTCATCCTGGACTGCGCTCGTTGACTCTGAGCTCACTGCAGTCGAGAGTCCTTCTGCGCAACTCGCTCGTTGATCTGACCTGCTCGCTCTGGACTCGCTCTCTGACTCATTGCAGTCTCTCCTTGGCTCATCCCTGGACTCGCTCTGACTCTGAGCTCACTGCTCAGTCCTCTTGCTCATCCCTGGACTCGCTCGTTGACTCTGAGCTCACTGTAGTCTCCTCTTGGCTCGATTCCCTGGATCATGGAGCTCACCTGAGAGAGAGTCCTCTTGGGACTCGCTCGTTGACTCTGAGCTCACTGCAGTCGAGGCAACTCTGAGCTCTCGAGAGTCCTTGGCCTCGCTCGTTGTCTGAGCACTGAGTCGTCCTCTTGGCGTGACCTGGACATCCTCTGACTGAGTCGAGAGTCCTCTTGGCTCATCCCTGGACTCGCTCGTTGACTCTGAGCTCATGCAGTCGAGAGTCCTCTTGGCTCATCCCTGGACTCGCTCGACTCTGAGCTCACTGCAGTCGAGAGTCCTCTTGGCTCATCCCTGGACTCGCTCGTTGATTCTGAGCTCACTGCAGTCGAGAGTCCTCTTGGCTCATCCCTGGACTCGCTCGTTGACTCTGAGGCTCCAGTCGAGAGTCCTCTTGGCTCATCCCTGGACTCGCTCGTGACTCTGAGCTTCTGCAGTCGAGAGTCCTCTTGGCTCATCCCTGGACTCGCTCGTTGACTCTGAGCTCACTGCAGTCGAGAGTCCTCTTGGCTCATCCCCTCGCTCCTCTGAGCTCACTGAGTTCTCTGGCTGGACTCGCTCCTGAGCTCACTGCAGTCGAGAGTCCTCTTGGCTCATCCCTGGACTCGCTCTCCTCCTCGCGAAAGCCTCAAATACGCCCCTGATGAGTCAAATTTTGCACTGATATCCCCCTCTCTCTTTGGGCGGGTCCACGTCGAGAGATCCGGTTAAGAAAGGCTAATCGTTCCGGAGGTTTTCCTTGCAGTACTTTCGGCGTCTGTTTTGGAGGTCAGCTGACTGTTAAATATAACCATGAGAATTAATGTTTTGTTTGGGGGGGTTTAAGGGTCTTCTCGTTGACTTGTAATTGGGTTGTTTGACTGCGATTCGGGTATTTTCTAGGGCTGTGTCTTATGTGGTGGTGGTGGGGGGGGGGGGGCTGATTTCGCCGTTTGTTACCCAGGGGCGACTCTGTATATCTATCACTCTGTCACTCACTCACACACTCACTCACTCACTCACTCACTCACTCTTTCTCTCTCTCTCTCGTTTTCCCCTCACTCGTATTTTATCACCATTTACTTATCCATTTCCTTTTTCGAATGACGTAGAATACCATGTAAATTTCATTTTTCTGATCTTTTGATTTTTTTTGTGAAAATCTCTGTCATTAAACTGGTATTGACAATGACTGCAGTTCCATTAAAACTAATTGGATTTTCTCAAGACTTTACGTTGATGAGAAAGAAGGCAGGAGGAGAGGTCATGCTGAGGGCAAAGAAATACAGACATACGTACACATAAAGAAAAGCACCTACACATCCCACATCACACACACACACACACACACACACACACACACACACACACACACACACACACACACACACACACACGCACACACACACACACCACACACACGCACACGCACACACACAACACACACACACACACACACACACACACACACACACACACACACACACACACACGCAACACACACACACACACACACACGCACACAGCCGCACATACGGCGCAATAAACAACAACCCGACGCAACCCGGCTCGCCAAAACACGTGCTTATCCCTCGATCTATCACATCAGCTAAATTGACTCGCTCAATCCGCAAACACTCCGGCGAGTAGAAATGTGAACTGTAGTTGATCCCCGCTTGATGTATAGCAAGTCGGATCTTGATGCGATTAAGAGTAAATGGCTTTCTATTTCAACTGGGGTCCACTTTTACCTTTCCCATTAACATGTATACATAGAAGTACTCAAACACACACACACTCACTTACACACATATGTTCACACACACACACACACACACACACACACACACACACACACACACACACACACACACACACACACACACACACACACACACACACACAACACAAACACAAACAACACACACACACAAACACACACGCACACACACACATACGCATTCACACACAAATATATATATATATATATATGTATGTGCGTGTGCGTGTGCGTGGGAATAGATATATAGAATGAAATGTAATTAATAATATAAAAAGGATGAGGAAGAACGAGAAGAGGAAAAATTCCGAAGAAAGAGGAGACGATTTAGGAAGCAAAAGAAAATAGCAGAAGCAGAACAAAAATAAGAAAAAAAAGAAAAAGAAAAAGAAAATGATAACACTGTAAACGATACGCTCGGAGGCCGGATGGTTCCCACTTCGCCCCTCTGTCCCCGGCAGCTGCCTTCCTCCCTCAGCGGACGCAGCCGGTCGCTCTACTCTCCCTTCTGACACCTCTGCGGCTCAAGCAAGCAAGCATACGCCCTCGCAGGGAATCGCAGGATAAAAAGACGCCTCGTCAGACAGCAGGAGAGGAAACGGAGAACAGAGAACAGGGTCAGAGAACAGGGAGGCACAGAGAACAGGGGGAGAACAGAGACAGAGAACAGAGAGACACAGAGAACAGGGAGACAGAGAACAGAGAGACAGGGACAGAGACGGCAGACAGACGACGGTCTCGCTCGTCACCAGGACACGGTTTCTCGTGGGGTTTCACACACACCTTCCCCAACGAACCCTCCAACCAAGATCCCTTTCATTCCACTCACAAACTCAACCTTTTCACAGTAACAATAGTAGTTATAGTACTTGTAGTAGTAGTAACAGTATAAGTACTAACAACAATTATAAAAATAATGATACAATGATAATAATAAAAATGATGATAACAATAATAATGATGATGATAACAGTGATGCTGATGCTGATTGTTGTTGTTGTTGTTGTTGTTGTTGTTGTTGTTGTTGTTGTTGTTGATGATGATGATTCTGCTGATGATGATGATGGTGATGATGATGATGATGATAATGATGATGATTACCATAATCATGATTATCAGCATGATGAAGACTATGACGATAATGATGATACCCGTAAAAATAATAAAAAAATCAATAATGAAACCGGAGATGATTCGCCAGGCTAATTGGTCTCATAAACTCACCCTCATTAACAGCCAGCACGCAAAGCAGTAAACATATCACACCAGAAATTAACAGCGATATAACGAACACTAACAATTTACGACCTTATGAACACGACCAAAAACATGAGGGTATTCTAATGATAATGATAAAGGTAATGATAACAGTTATGTTGACGATGAAGGAATGATAATGATAGTCATAATAATATTGATAATAGTAATAATAATAATAAAAATAATAAAGACAATAATAGTAATTATAATGATGATGATAATAATAATAATGATAATAACAATAATAATAATAAAAATAATAACTACTCCCATTATGTTACCATTACTCTCAATACAGTGAAAACAATAGTAAACAACAATAGCAATAATGATAACACCAAATACCATCAGCCCCTCCCCCCCCTCACCCCTCACCCCTCACCCCTCACCCCCCCGCCCACCGCTCCACGAGGCGACGACGATAACCATCCATCAGCTGAGTGGGTTTGTCGTCACGTTTTTTTTTTTTTTTTCTGGCTGGCGCAAATGTGCTCTCAAACTGTGCCGGATGAGATGAGGGATGAGAGACAGGGGGGGGTGGGGGTGGAGGGGGGTCCAAGGGCGTTAATCAGGTCGGGAATAGGAATAGGAATAGGACCTGGAATGAGCGGGAATCGATTATCGGAAGGTGTGAAAATTTGTGACTGGAATGAGTTAAAAAAAAAAAAAAAATGGTGCGCCTGGAATATATGGAAATCGTTTTTTTTTTCGGAATGGATGGGGATTTGTAATAGGAATGGATGGGAAGTTTGTGGAAACAGGTCATCAGATGAATGGGAATCGTCGTCGGGAGTACGAACGAAACGAAGCACTTGATCCGAACGACCGCAACGAAGCACTTGATCCGAACGACCGACACAAAGCA
>NW_020870673.1:819931-822431 GCF_003789085.1 Penaeus vannamei | reverse complement strand
AATGTTTAGCTACGGGAGTGTCTATTTACAATTCAGCAGACCCAAAAGATATCTTTTTTTTTGTACCACAACTGTACTAGACCCAAAAGCAAATATTTAAGAATACGAATAAGAATCAGATACTAGAATCTAATATATTTCAAAAGCATGTGAAAAGTCATTCATTTTCGGTAATAACAAATATTGTCAGTTTTTTACCTTTATCGCGCATCTCGCCATCATCGTTATTATAGTTACGAATAGTCCCCAGTTTCTCGCAAGAACTGGCTTCCAGACACACTTCCCAACCAAAATCTCTTCCGTCTTTGAAGTCAACTTGAGGCAGCGTCTCTATCAGTCCTCTCTTGAAAGCCTCTAACTCTCTAATTGCACGTATTGCAAAAGCTCTATCGACATGGAGAACGTCCCAGCTCTTTCTCTGAGCTAATCCATGCAAGAACTTCCCGGCGCGCTTTGAAAAGACGTTTGTGAAGACAAGTTTGTGTATGTACGCCAGTGTATTTCATTCGCCACGGTGGAGAAGACACCAAGTCTCGATCAAGTTATCTTCTTGAAGATGTCTTGGTCGATTGAGAATGCATCCGTCTCCATGTACGAGAAATGTTCGTTTATCTCAATAAGGTTCGGGTAAAGTAGGGGCTTTTACTGGCGATATGAACGAAAGGTATTGTGTTTGAGTGGAAGAGAGTGAGTTTGTTCTGTCCTAGTTTATTCGTTTTAGTCGAAGTTCTTAGCGTTTTGGGTGTTAATTAAATGTAATGATATTGTCATTCTCTCCCCGGAAATGAAGTCTTGGCGAAGACATACTGAGCTATAGGTACGCATCTCGCTCATGCAATGCACATTTAGCTCGTATATCATATATATACATAGACATACGTGCATACATACATACATACATGCATATATATATATATATATATATATATATATATATATATATATATATATATATATATATATATATATATTCATTCATGCGTAAGCACGTCTATAACTTCACTCTTCGCATCTTACATCCAACGCATTTCGTACCTTGTTTACGCACGGATAGAAAGGGCGACGACGAACTTGTTACACCTGACATAGTGATCTCGTCCAACGCATCAGTTCCAGCCTATCCCTATGATTCAATTCCCACCAATTCCCACCATGAATTCCCACCCATTTCGGACATTCAATCCCTCCCATTCCTGTCCTGATGGACGCGGCCGGCCACCTCATCCCTCATTTCATCCGGCACATTTCGCGCACATTTCCGCACGAATGAAAAACGGCACGACGAAGCCATTCCGTCTGATGAACGATAATCGCTTGAACCTCCACCATGCTGCGTCATGCGGGGAGAGAGCGGCGTGTGGACGGAGCAACATATGCGCAACGGACATTGGCATACATTTTCATGTCAAGGCGGTAACATGTTTTAATCATTTGCTGTGCCGCAATATGTTCATGTTCTCATTTGTTATTTTTGCGTGAGTGAGAGAAGGAGAGGTGGAAGATAGATAGAGAGAGAGAGGTGGAAGATAGATAGAGAGATAGAGAGAGGGGGGGGATTTATGTGCCTACTTTTCATCAATATCTATATTGCTTTTATTCAAGTTGTGACATATCCTGTGTTCAAAGCTGACTTTAAGTACCTGAGCGTTTTACCTTTAAACAATTTCCTTCCATAAAATTCCTTTCCAATCAACTGATATTAAATCTACTATCTCTCTCTCTCTCCCACTCACTTACTCTTTCTCTCCCTCTCACTCACTCACTCACTCACTTACTCTTTCTTTTTCTCTCCCTCTCACTTTCTTTTTCTCTCCCTCTCACTCTTTCTCTTTCTCTCCCTCTCACTCTTTCTTTTTCTCTACCTCTCACTCTTTCTCTTTCTCTCCATCTCACTTTCTCTTTCTCTCCTCACTTTCTCTTTCTCTCCCTCTCACTCTTTCTATTTCTCTCCCTCTCACTTTCTCTTTCTCTCCATCTCACTTACCCTTTCTCTCCCTCTCACTTTCCTTTTTCTCCCTCTCACTCTTTCTCTTTCTCTCCCTCTCACTTTCTCTTTCTCTCCTTCTCACTTTCTCTTTCTCTCCCTCTCCCTCTTTCTCTTTCTCTCACTTTCCTTGCTCTCCCTCTCACTCTTTCTCTTTCTCTCCCTCTCACTTTCCTTTTCTCTCCCTCTCACTCTTTCTTTCTCTCCCTCTCACTCTTTCTTTCTCTCCCTCTCACTTTCCTTTTCTCTCCCTCTCACTCTTTCTTTTTGTCCCTCTCACTCTTTCTCTTTCTCTCCCTCTCACTTTCCTTTTCTCTCCCTCTCACTCTTTCTATAAAGGGCGGTATAAAGGTACAATACATGCAATACCTACTTCCCACGTGTGGTCCTCCACCACGTAGCGTGGGGCCTGCCCACGCTATCGCCCAAACCACGCTCTTCTAAATACAGAGGCCACGCCGTCCGCCAAGTGGTATATAAGGTTATCCAAGCTGACCCTCACTCTCACACACTCGC
>NW_020870673.1:809931-814931 GCF_003789085.1 Penaeus vannamei | reverse complement strand
TAGGTAGATAGAGTGATAGAGAGACTGGGTGGTTGGATGAAAGATAGTCAGGTAGATAGATAAACATACATGGATATAGATAGATACCGATTGACAGATATATAGACAAATATGTAGGCATGCAGAAAAAATAAACCAGAAACCACACATACGACCAGACACAAACAAGACACACCCACACATAGACAGCCTCACAAGCAGACCGAAGGAAGGAGACATCCACCCACCACAGACAGACAGACAGACGACCGATCACACAACCAGACACAGAAAGAAGACGAAGAAAAGCTTACAAACACCTCAAGACGAACGTGACCTCAATTCTAAAAAAAAAGGTCAGGGAGAAAAGGTCACACAACGGACGTGACCTGACTTCAGAAATAACCTCACTCTTGCTTCCATTACTGGTTCTCCTCCTCCTCCTTCTCTCATTCTCTGGTTATTCTGTCCTCTATTCTTCCTTTTTTAGTGTTTTCTCTCGTTCTCTGGTTATTTTGTCTTTCTCTATTCTCCCTTTCACGGTGTCACTCTGTCCCTTCTTTTATTTTAGTTCTGTATTCTCTCTCTGTTCATCATTTTGTAAAGTCCGTGTGACTGTTTTTATTCTTTGTTTATGAGTGTTTTTCCCTTTTCCAATTTCTCTCTTTTATTACGTTTCTATTATGGTCTTGATTCTTAATTCTTCCTATTCCATTTTTCTGTTCTCACTTTATAATTTTCTGTCTTCACTGTCACATGTATTTTCTGTTTCGGAATATGCTTTTCCATGATTTGTCTTGTTCCTTTATCACGTCTTTTGGTTCCTGACTATTTGAAGTAAATATTATCTTTTTCTGCTTTATGCCATTCTTGATTTCTATGTGCATTTTCATTCATTTACTTCCTTATTTCTATTTTTTTCTCTTATCCACATCCCCCTCCTCCTATTATCATTCTATTCTACCCTCACTCGATTCTACCTTCCACACATCTCTATATTCCTCTATTTATCATGTTTTCTTTCCTGTTTCCTTTGACCTGAAGAGTGCAAGAAGATCGGAGAAGCTTTGCATGTTACATAAACCCTTAAGAGGCTTCCTTGGGGTTTCCTTGTTCTGATGTTTTGCCGATTTTGTTTCGTCTATTTCGGATGCGTCTAGACCACACCTCTCTGGACACGCCTCCTTGGCCACGCCTCTTTGATGTATTTGGACACGCCTTCCCCTCAAGTTCGCTTTCCTGGCATTTTATGTCGGTTTCTTTTTCTCTTTCCTATATATTTTTTCTTTCTTTTTCATTTTCTCTCTGTATCGTTCTCTCGATCTTTTCTGCCCTCGCACAAACAAAGAAACACACATGCACACACACATACATATGTGTGTGTGTGTGTGTGTGCGTGTGCACATAATATGTATATGACGTTACAAGCACATAAACGCATGCATACATATCCATATACACTTATACACGGCCACATATATTCATACACACATACACATATAACAAAACAAACAAACAATACAATACAAAATACTTCAAGCTTACAAAATCCATACACGATAAAGGATTTTCAAGCAATATAATCATCTCATAAAGAGGAGTTTCCAAATCATATTTGCAAAATAATACTACATGCTACGTGTAATATTTTGGATTCCTAAACCCATGAGATTCAATATTCCCTGTAACAGTTATTAACTTGGGGAAACTGGCCATAAAAAAAATTCAGTTTAAAGTTTAATATAGTGTGTGGCATTTGTTTTTCCTGTTAATTCATTTATTGGGATTTATTTCATGGTATATATTTTTTTCATGTGTGTAAACGGAATAAGAAGAGGGACAAAGTTTTAACGAGGATAATAAAGAAATAAACAAAATAAAATCATAATGCAAATAAAATAAATGAATAAACTAAACAAAACCTAATAATAACAGTTATAATAATGGAAACGGTAATGATAATGATGATGATATTCAAAATTATAATGAAAAGCATGATAATGATAATGAACATTATAGTTTGTAGTGATAACTAGTGCAAACAACTGTGCTAATAACATTTATTATCATAATAATAATGGTAAAACAATGGCAATATCAATAATGATTAAAGTGGTAATAATGATAACCACAATAATAATAACAATAATAATATAGAAGAAGAATAACAGTAATAGTAACAGTTATGATAATGAAGATCATAATAATGATAACAATAATAAAAATAAATAATAACAGTAATAACGATGATAATGATAATGGCAATAATAATAATGATGAATCTCATGAAAAAATTATGGTGATGATGATGGTGATGATGATGATGACGATGACAGCAATAATAACAATGGTAATATGAATAACAATAACAACAATAATTATAATAAGAAGAAGACCCATGATAATGGCGAAGGCTGATGATAATGCTAAAAGAAGTGATAGTCATAACAATAACTATTATGATAATTACAACATTAGAACGAAAAAATAACAAAACAGAGGATGGTAAAAACATCTGAAAAAAAAAAAAAATGAAATCCCACATAATGAGAAAACGGAGAAGAAGCGGGGAATGGAGGAGAGACTTCGACAAAGGCCGCGTTTCTTGAGCTCTCCTCCCACGGAATCTTTCCCGATGACACCGTAAGGAAGTTCACGTTCGCTTAATGCTACAGCGTCCTCCTGACTGCACCGTGGACTCCGAGGAAAACCTTCTGGCAAGGATTATTCGGGTATTCCCAAGACAAAGGAGAAGAGGGGGGAGGGGGAGAAAAAGACATGGGGTGGAGGAGGGGAGGGAATCAGAACAAGACATGGGGTTGGGAGGGGGAGGGGGGGGGAGAAAAGACATGGGGTGGGGGCGGGGGAGGAGATATGGGGAGGGAATGAGAACAAGACATGGGGTGGAAGTGGGAGGGGAGGGGGGAGAAAAGACATGGGGTGGGGAGTGGGGAGGGGGAGAGGGGCTTCTTCGTACATACATATCTCGCTCCCGGGGCGCTTTAATGCAATGGGTCATAGAGCAAGAAAAGAGAAAGAATCTCTTTAATGGCTGGTTAGGACATAAGGCGGATGAGGAGGAGGAGGAAGAAAGACTGTTAGGAAGAGGGTTTGAAGAAAGTGGGAAGAGGAGATGAAGGGAAGGAGAGGAGAATGAGAGGGGGAAGGGAGAGGAGGAGAGGTGAGGTGGAGATGAGGTGATGGTGATGGTGGTGGTGGTGAAGGAGGAGGAAGAGGAGAGAGAAGGGAAAAGGAGGAGAACACGGAGAGAAAAAGAGAGGCAGACAAGATGTAGAAGGGATGGGGTAGGTGAAAGTAGGATAAATAGAGGCAGAGCAGGAGGAGCAGCAGAAAATGAAGAGGCAAAGGATAGAGAGAGAAGAAGCAGCCTTTAAGGAGGGAGGCCACAGACAGGGAAGGGAGAAAAATGGAAATAATGAAGGGAACAGAATTTTCGAAGGCGAGAATACGATGAATAGATAAAAGATGGCAAAATGGAAGAGGACGATAAGCGAGAAGGATGTGAAAAGATAAAATAAATAATGAAGAGAGAAAGACAGAGATGCAAAAAGAAAGAATATATATATATATATATATATATATATATATAATATATATAATATATATAATATATAATAAAAAAACAAAAATATAAGAATCAAAGAAGAGACTGCAAGAAAAGCGTCCAAGAGAAGGAATAAAAAGAAAGAGATTCAAAACCAAAGAATACGAAACAGATAAAGACGTAAATACCAAAAGAAATATAAAAGAACCAAAAGCCAAAACACCAAAAAGTAAAACAATATAAAAAAAAACACGAGAAACACACAAAACAGGCCTGGAAAGACGGAATCAAACAAGGAGAAAGACAGAAGACAGAGAAGCGAGAAGAGAAACACACCGAAGGCGCAGCGGGGTGAGCTGGCTTACTTCCAGAACATTCCCATGGAAACGCGAACACGACAGAACACATCCCTGGGCGACGAGGATTCTAGTCAAACATCAGACTAATGCATTCGAAAACATATGGTCAGAAACCCTCACCATTTTTCATTTTTATCGGCTCCGAAATACCTTTCTATATACGTCTAGATATATATACGGTTATGTGAAGGTTATATGTGTTAGATTCAATATTCAGTTACATAAAATGTTTTTTATTATGTTTACGCCATTCCAAGCGGATGTCTTATTTTTCAAGTCTATTTCTAGATTTAAATCCGTTTCTTCTTGCATCTCAATTCGATTACATATTTTTATATCTTCTTCGTTTTTTTCCCTGCGTCTATATCGTCTATAGATTCTATAGCCGCCTATCTATATTCACAAAAACATGCTATGAAATTCAACGGAGTCTTGATTGGCCTTCATTATGCAAAGGTGGGTGAACCGTCTCTCTCCCCGTCCTCCCTCCCTCCCTCTGTCTGTCTGTTTGTCTGTCTGTCTGTGTCTGTCCGTCCGTCTTTCTTCATCTGATTCGCTTGATCACTTTTTACTCTTTCCTTTTCGCTACCTCCTCCTCTTTTCGCCTTTCATTCTCTCCCCTCTTCATTCTCATTCTCCCTATCATTTCGTCATCATTTCTAACACTCTCCCTTCCTTTCCCTCTTTCTTCTTTATTTCGCTTTCTCCTTTCCTCTTTCGTAGTGATAGAAGAAAAAGAGAAAAGATAATCGTTGTCCTTAAAACCAGAGCAATTTTCATTTAGCTTCGTTTTGTCTTTTTCTTTAACGAGCCGGAAGATGCATTTTTTCCTTTTTATAATATCAGGGATATATATATCGTATGTTATTTCAAAAGATTTTGTTCTTTAACATACAAGCAACGTGTGTGTATGTGTACACATACACAAACACATACATATACATATACATATATGTACATATGTATATATATATATATATATATATATATATATATATATATATATATATATATATATACACACATATACACACATATGTATATATCGATAGGTCGATAGATAGATAGCTATAGATATAATAGATATTTGGATATAC
>NW_020870673.1:794931-797431 GCF_003789085.1 Penaeus vannamei | reverse complement strand
AATCAAATATCAAATACAGCAATCAGCAAAACAACAAAAGCGCCAAAAAACTGCGAAACAAAGAGAAGAAATTGGAACAAAGGAGTAAACAAGAGAGGCTTAAGAACACGCCAATGAATAGCATAAAGAGAACAGGCCTAAGGGAGCGGGGAGGGAAGGAGAGGGGAGGTCAAGAGGTCACACAGGAAAGAAGGTCAACAAGAGAGTTTGCAAGAACAACACTCATTTCAAGGAGATTCGTGGAGTTGCTCTGTTTGGAGTTGCATATAGCGTACTTGCGACACCGGTATGAATGCGTACCTTTGTACACAAGTAGACACGAATACGAGTAACGTATATATAAACAAGCGTATGTATCTATATATATTGCATTGCTATACGCACGTGTTTCTCTCTCCGTTTGTGTCTGTATATAGACATACATGCATACATACATACTGTACATACATACATATATTCATACATAAACACACACACACACACACACACACATACACACACACACACTCACATACACATATGTATAAACTTATGTATGTATGCATATACGTATTTATAAAATAAAAGAAAACATATTTTCATAAACCTAAAAGCGCAAGTGGAGACACAGGCACGTGGAAATACATAAACTGAAAAGACAATTAACGACTTTTCTTTATGCAAACTGATAAAAAAAAGACGAAAGAATCTCAAAGAACACGAAAAAGGGTGGAAACATATAACAAAAGGAAGACGAAAATTCCACTTTTTATTGTTCAGGAGATTAAAGCTTTTTGGTACAGAAATAGTCCTTTGAGCTCCAAATGGTCATGTTGGAATTGCTTTCAGAGTTGGCAATGACCTGCTTCCTCCTTCCTTCTTCCTTGAACCACCTGCTTCCTCCTTCCTTCTTCCTTGAACCACCTGCTTCCTCTTTCCTTCTTCCTTGAACCACCTGCTTTTCCTTCTTTGAACCATCTGCTTCCTCCTTCCTTTTTCATTGAACCACCTGCTTCCTTTCCTTCTTCCTTGAACCACCTAATTCCTCTTTCCTTCTTCCTTGAACCACCTGCTTCCCCCTTCCTTCCTTGAACCACCTTCCTCCTTCCTTCCTCTTTCATTAATCCCTGAACCACCTCCTTCCTCTTTACTTCTTTGAACCACCTGCTTCCTTGAACCACCTGCTTTCCTTTTCTTCCTTGAACCACCTGCTTCCTCCTTCTCTTCCTTGACCCTTGAACCTGCTTCCTCCTTCCTTCCTTGAACCACCTGCTTCCTCTTTCATTAATCCCTGAACCACCTCCTTCCTCTTTACTTCTTTGAACCACCTGCTTCCTCCTTCCTTAAACCACCTGCTTCCTCTTTCCTTCTTCCTTGAACCACCTGCTTCCTCCTTCCTTCTTCCTTGAGCCACCTGCTTCCTCTATCATTCTTCCTTGAACCACCTGCTTCCTCCTTCTTTCTTCCTTGAACCACCTGCTTCCTCCTTCCTTCTTCCTTGAACCACCTGCTTCCTCTTTCCTTCTTCCTTGAACCACCTGCTTCCTCTTTCATTAATCCCTGAACCACCTCCTTCCTCTTTACTTCTTCTTTGAACCACCTCCTTCCTCTTCCTTGAACCACCTCCTTCCTCCTTCCTTCTTCCTTGAACCACCTGCTTCCTCTTTCCTTCTTCCTTGAACCACCTGCTTCCTCTTTCATTAATCCCTGAACCTCCTCCTTCCTCTTTACTTCTTCTTTGAACCACCTCCTTCCTCCTTCCTTCTTCCTTGAACCACCTGCTTCCGCTTTCCTTCTTTGAACCATCTGCTTCCTTGAACAACCTACTTCCTCTTTCCTTAATCCCTGAACCACCTCCTTCCTCCTTACTTCTTTGAACCACCTGCTTCTTCCTTTTTCCTTGAACCACACTTCTTGAACCACTTCTTCCTTGAACCACCTGCTTTCCCTCTTTCCTTTCTTCTTGAACCCTTCTTCCTTCTTCCTGATCCTCTCCTTCTGCTTCTTCCTTGCTTCTTCCTTGAACCACCTTTCCTGCTTCTTTCCTTCCTTGAACCACCTGCTTCTTTTTTCTTGAACCACCTGCTCTTTCTTCCTTAACCACCTGCTTCTTTTTTCTTGAACCACCTGCTTTTTTTCTTGAACCACCTGCTTCTTTCTTCCTTGAACCACCTGCTTCTTTCTTCCTTGAACCACCTGCTTCTTTTTTCTTTTCTGCTTTTTTCTTGAACCACCACCTGCTTCTTTTTTCTTGAACCACCTGCTTCTTTCTTCTTGAACCACCTTGCTTTCTTTCTTCCTTGAACCACCTGCTTCTTTTTTCCTTGAACCACCTGTTTCCTCTTTCCTTCTTCCTTGAACCAATGCTTCCTCCTCCCTTTTTCTTTCAGCAACCTCCTTCTTTATTTCTTTTTCTTCCACCTTATTTCACTTGTATTACTTTTGTTGTATTCTATACCTTCTCCCTTTTTCCTTTCTTCCATTCTAGCTTAGTTTTTCACGTTGTTTATTTTTTTTCCTC
>NW_020870673.1:774931-777431 GCF_003789085.1 Penaeus vannamei | reverse complement strand
ATATACATATATACACATATATACATATATATACATATGTATACATATACATATATATATATACATATACATATGTATATATATAAATATATATATTACATATATAGGGAAAGAGGGAGAGAGAGAGATAGAAGTTTTTAAAAGAAACAAACCTGCACTACTGACGGTGATGGAAAATCTTTGAGAAAAGAAAATGAAGAATCGGGGAAAAGCGAAGAAAGAAGAAAAAATAACAATACAGGATTGCGGCGAAGACGGAAAAGCGGAGAAAAGGGAGGAGGTAGAAGAGGAAAAAAGACTGCAAAATGTTTCCACACACTCCTCGTGTTGATTTCTCTTTTCGTTCTAACTTTCTCTCTGTTTCCACTTTCTGCGTTTTTTTTTTTTTTGCCTCTTTCCTTTTTCTTCACTGTTTCACTCTTTACCATCATTTATTTTTACTTTTTCTTACTTCTCTTCCCCCTTCTTTTCTCCCTACACTTAAGGAAACTGAAAAGAAAGTTCTTCAACATCTTAAATACATTAAACATCACATTGCAACTCAAACCAAGAGTGTTTAATTAACTTACAATTATAAGTCAATTACACACTACTCATATTAGATTTTTAAAATCTTAAAATAAGATAACAAAAATTAAATGAATTAATGAAAGTGTAAAGAGACATTGGCGTGTTGCAAACATCTCCAAGAATAGACGGATAAGTCCTTCAGTCAGTTGACCTTTGAGAATCGTTTTCGTCATAGAGACCGGATCAAGCGTGAAGATCCTTGAGTCATCCCTGAACCCGTTTTCTATTGATACGAAGAAAATGTGCTGCGGAAACAACTAAAATATTCTTACTTTTTTATCTCTGGAAAATCACGAAAACATTCACAGTTATCTGACAGATCTATCGATAACGTCGTATAATAATAACAAACAAAAGCAAGACAGTGTCAAATAAAATCTATTTTCAGATAGTATACAGCAGATAGCAATGACAAGGCAGCGAAGAATCTACACAGACATACATACCCAAGTATAAATGTTCATACGTAGACACGTATGCACAAAGTTCAGATGTATTTTTTTACCGGTTCACTCCCTGTTCTCTTTAATCTCTTGTATTATACTATTCTACGTCGGTATTTCAAAACACGAATAAAACTGCGCAACGAAAATATGATTTTTTTCTCCATTTATCTCTTATTTTTTGTATTCCAAAAAACGGAGTCCCATTAAAATAATAGCACATTCTATCTGCGTGTGTGTGTATTTGCACATATATAAGGGCAGATGGATAAAAAGAACACATGGACGACTAGATATATAGATGGGTTGATTTATAAACGGTCCTGTAGATATACGAACTGAATTATCGACAGACAAACTTATATATAAACAGGATCAATAGATAAATAGATAATCAGACACCATTAACATGATCTACGGAACACAGAAAACAAAACACGCAGAAAATGCAGCATATCCCTGCAATTTCCTTAAACCGTGATCAGATTGCACCGCTGCATAGGCATCATTATGCAGTTGGCACGGCTCAGAAATTACACCTTTGGCACTGTGTCACACGCCTATGTCAATCGTGAAAACTGCTGACCTAAGCCACCTTTGACAGTTGGCGTGTGTGTGTGTGTGTGTGTGTGTGTGTGTGTGTGTGTGTGTGTGTGTGTGTGTGTGTGTGTGTGTGTGTGTGTGTGTGTGTTGTGTGTGTGTGTGTGTGTGTGTCTCTCTCTCTCTCTCTCTCTCTCTCTCTCTCTCTCTCTCTCTCTCTCTCTCTCTCTGTGTGTGTGTGTGTGTGTGTGTGTGTGTGTGTGTGTGTGTGTGTGGTGTGCGTGTGTGTGTGTGTGTGTGTGTGGTGTGTGTGTGTGTGTGTGTGTGTGTGTGTGTGTGTGTGTGTGTGTGTGTGTGTGTGTGTGTGTGTATGAGCATATTTTAAAGATACTTTATAAAATAAATAATTTAGTAATAGACAGCAATTAAAAGTATCTTAATGATATAGCATTGGACTTATTAACTGACAAAAGTATGTACCACGCTCATAAAGATTATACAGTATTTTACAAGTCCATATGTACCAGTGGGCACCAATTACTATTTATCATTGTGTCTAAACCCTCGATATTTGCTATATTGAACTTATGCAACGAAAACTGGCAATAGTTAACGAGCGCAGCCCTCACAGGTGAAAATAACGGAAAAAATACGGGTACTCTGTAGATTGAATGGAATCCATTAGTAGATTCATCTATACATGTAGGAAACATGTTGTAGATGAACCATTGAATACGTTGAACGATGAATGTAGGTTTATAGAGGAATGGAGAGTCATGCATACACACACACACACACACGTGCACACACACACACACATATATATACACATGTCATACATACATACATATATATCTATAATATTTAAAGTGACAGTAATGTTCTCCCCTCTCCCTTCCCCCCTTCCACTTCCCCCTGCCCCAACCTTAATACTTTCCCAAACCCCC
>NW_020870673.1:764931-767431 GCF_003789085.1 Penaeus vannamei | reverse complement strand
TGTGTGTGTGTGTGTGTGTGTGTGTGTGTGTGTGTGTGTGTGTGTATCAGTATGTATGTACGCATGAATGCATTTATGCATGTTTGTGTGCATTTCTTGATATTCATTTGATTATCTATTTGGTCAGTTTGACAGATATTTCAATCTGTTTGTTTTTACCTATCGAGCAATCCCTACGCTCATGGTTATCTATCAACTTATTCTTAAATATAGTAATTTTTCAATCTCTTTAAATGTTTTTCCATATATTAGTCAGTTCATGTATCTATCTATTCAAACTATTTACATTCACTTCTTTTATAAAATGTATCAATCATTTCTCCATTCCTTCACCCACTTATCTACTTTTTATTTGTTTATTCATCTACGTTTCAATTCGAATCGCTCAATTACTCTCTAGTTTAATAATCCGCACCAAGGACTGGAGATGAGTAATTAAGGAAGGCTTAATAAAAATGGAGGAGAGGGGAAATATAGAGATTATCAAAACGACAAGATATAACTGGCTGACGTAATGATATTGAAAATAAAATGATACATCGATATCAAGAGAGTAGATGCGAGGCGAGGATGAAGATAATGTAAGAACAATGTGATAAAGATGGAGATAATGCGATACGATAATAAAAGAGAATACGAAGATGAATTATGAATAGAACAAACCCTAGAAAATAACATACATAATACACAAACACACGCGTACACTAGATGCACACACGTACACATTGTCGTAAATATTACATTTTTCGAAACCGTTTCCATTTACTTTACCGAAAAAAGAAAGAATGGAAAAAACAAACAAAAAAGAATGACGAAAATACAGACGAAAGGGCACGTGGAGCTAAAGGAGACGAAGCTGAGAATTGGAATAGATGAAAATGAATTAAAGAGAAATGGAAGTGAATTAAGAAGAATGGAAAGGAGAAGTGAGATAGATAGACGAAATTAGACTCGTAGAGGCTTTTAATGAGGAGAGGAGAAAGGGAAGGGGGGAAAATAATGAGAATTGGAAAGTGGCAGAATTAAATGGAGAGGTTTGATGAAGAGGGGAAACGAGGGGAGAAGGAGAGGAAGTGGAGGAGGAAAAGGGGGCAGAGAGAGGAGTGAGGATGAGGACGATGTGGAATGAGTAACAGGAAGGAGGAAGAGAAGGACGATGAGAGGGGGAAAGAGAGGGAAATAGAAGGAGGAAAGAGGAGGGAGGGGAAAGAGATGAAGAAAGAGAAGTACAGGGAGAGAGCGAGGTGGAATAAACTGGAGGAAGAAATGCATCGGGAAAGAAAAAATGGAGGACGGAGGAGAATAAAGAAGAGAAGTATATTGACAACGTCGACAAAGACGGTGATGATGATGATAATGATGACGATGGTGATGATGATGATGATGATGATGATGATGATGATGATAACAATAACAACGTCAATAAAGATAATAATTAGAAGAATGAGAATAAAAATAATAACAGACGAAAAGTTTGAGGAATCGGAAGAAGGAAAGGAAAAGGAATAAAATGGGAACAGAAAAAAAGAATAAAACCCCAAAAGTAAAGAGAAGAAGAACAAAAATATAGTGTACGACACGGATATGAAACCCAAAACAACAACTAAAAAAAAAACAAGAAGAAAATCGAGAAAGCAATAACAAAAAGAGGGAGAAACAAGAGAAAAATCAATCCAAAAAAAGTCCCCAGACAATGCGCCTCATCTCGAGCTCTCAAAACTTACCCAGAGACGCAACTAGCTTTCCCCCTCCCCCCCCTCCCCCTCATCGTATCCCTACCATTCTTCTCCCTCTCCTTTCTTCCTCTCGCTCTCTTCTACTCTCTCAGTGCTTCTTCCCTCTCTCTTTCTTCTACTCTCTACTCTTACCATGAGACGCAACTGTTTCCTCTCCTCCCCTCCCCCCCTGCCCCTCATCCTATCCCCACCCTTCTTCTCCTCCTTTCTTCCTCTCTCTCTCCATGCCCCCCCCCCCTCTCTCTCTCTCTCTCTCTCCTCTCTCTCTCTCTCTCTCTCTCTCTCTCTCTCCTCTCTCTCTCTCTCTCTCTCTTCTACTATCCCTAATCTTACTATTTCTCTCTTTCTTCTACTCTCTCCATTCTTCATATCTCTCTCCATTCTTCCTATCTCCCTCTCTTTTCTACAATCTCTAATCTGATTTCTCTATCTTTCTTGTACTCTCTCCATTCTTCCTCTCTCTCTCACCCAGAGACGCAACTACCTTCCTCCCCATCTATCCTCACCACTCCTCCCCTTCTCCATTCGTCCACTCTCTCTTTCTTGTACTCTTCCCCTACCCTTTCTCTCTTCCCCTCCCCTAACTTCCACCTCCCCCGCCTCCCTTACCTTTTTCCCTCCTTTACCTTCCCCCTTTCCCTCCCCTACCTTTCTCCCTTCCCCCTCCCTACCTTCCCTACCTTACTTACAAATACACTCACACACACCAAGACTAATAAATACACAAACACACACAACACACACACACACACACACACACACAC
>NW_020870673.1:754931-759931 GCF_003789085.1 Penaeus vannamei | reverse complement strand
TTCTTTCTCTCTTCCATCTCCGGTCTTCTCTCTTTTCTTCTCTATAATCCTCTTCTTTTTCTATAATTCCTTTCTCTTCTTCATCTCCTCCTTCCTCGTTATCCTATAATTTCTTTCTCTCCTCCGTCTTCTTCTCCTACTTCTACCGCATCCAATAAATGTCTAAATGAATTCAACAAAGGCAGTTGCCACTTGACAATTTTTCTCTTTCCTGAAGAGCAACGAATGGAATTTCTAAGATTTTCTCCCTCCCTTCCTCCCTCCCCCTTCTCTCTCTCTCTCTCGAGTCTGATCTAGTGAGAATGACAGTGAGAGAGAGAGAAGAGAGAGAGAGAGAGGGAGAGGGAGAGGGAGAGGAGAGGGAGAGGGAGGGGGAGGGGAGGGGAGGGAGAGGAGAGGAAACAGGAATAGGAACAGGAAGGAACAGGAACAGGAACAGGAGGGGAGAGAGGAAGAGAGAGAGAGAGAGAGAGAGAGGGAGGGAAGGAGGGAGGAGGAGAGAGGAGAGAGAGAGAGAGAGAGAGAGAGAGGAGAGAGAGAGAGAGAGAGAGAGAGAGAGAGAGAGAGAGAGAGAGAGAGAGAGAGAGAGAGAGCGAGAGAGAGAGAGAGAGAGAGAGAGAGAGAGAGAGAGAGAGAGAGAGAGAGAGAGAGAGAGAGAGAAGAGAGAGAGGGAGGACGAGTGAGACATCCATGATGAAGTGTGCAACTTTTTCAAAGAAGACTCAAGATGCACCCTCCCCCCTCCTCTTACCCCCCCCCCACCCTCTCATATGCCTCTTGGGTCCCATCATCGAATTTTAGAGGAGGAAAGAACTTGATTAATTGTGCTTATTTTCTTGGGGAGAAGGTTCTAGAAGTTAGCGGAGGATGCAATATATTTGTTCGGTGTCATTTATCATTTCATTATCATGGACATTCATAACAATCGCTATATCGTTGCTTTATCATGACCATTTTCATTTCATCATTATCATCATTATCAATGCCAATACTATCATTACTATCATCATCATCCTCATTATCATTGTCTTTATCATCATTATCAGTATTATTGTTATTATCATAATCATCATATCATTATTACTATCATTAGCATAATTTTACTAACCTCTTCATTACATCTTACAAAAGTGAATTTTCATATCATTATCTTTTTATAAATCTCCAGAACCTTAATTTTTCCGGCATATGAAATTATATCTTTGTAACCGTTAATTTGCATAATGAAATACTGGAAATTAAAAAGCTCAAACCATAAATAATTTTCCCTTGGTCATTGTCTTCTAAATAACTAAATCACTTTTAAAGCGTTTTCATCTTCAGAGAGAGAAAAAGAAAGATTCAAACAAACAAACAAAGAGACAGAGAGAGAATCGCAAAGAGTAAATACACTACAGTTAGCTATATCATATGGAAAAAAGCCAATGAAAGCATCTCTCATAAACACAGAAAATGGATATATAAAACAAACGATTTTTTTAACTACGCAACAAATGTAGACACAGAAACACGTTTTAAAGCTTTGACTCTTAAAATTACAATTGCAAACCTAAGCACATACAATTGCCTCATGGTCTCGCAAACACAAAGGCTTACAAATACACTAGAAAACTTACATACGGGGCAGAAAGAAGGCTTCCTCCAATAGAACAAACGCACGCCCATGACAATCTATGGCTTACACTACATACACACGATACGCGCAAACACAAAGGCTAACAAACAGGTACAACATACACAAGGCACACAAAATTACAAACACATACAACATGCACACTTCACACGCAAACACAGATGATAACTTACAAATACAACATACACGGCATACGAAATCACATAGGTTTACAAACACATACAACAAACACAGTTCACACGCAAACACAGACGATAACTTCCAAATACAACATGCACACTTTACACGAAATCACAGGTGCTTACAAACACATACAACATACACACTTCACACGCACACAGTGGCTAATAAAAAAGACATTCCCCCTTCACACGCAGGCACAGAGGCCTACAAACATACACAACAACACACTCAAGCGCTGATCCCTGCAAACAAAAACAGTAAAAATGAATAAATAAATAAATAAAATATACCCTGCTCACAAGAAAAAAACTGACAACCCAAAGCAATCGCAAACACACTCAAAAGCACACAAACAAAGGAGGGACACGGACCGAGTTTTACTTCGTGTTCAATCCCGCCCCGTTGCATGAGGTTGCATCATCAGTTGTTGACATTGTTGCAAAGCGTGGGTTGCGGGGGGGGAGGGGAGGGGAAGAGAGGAAGATAAGGAGGGGTAAGGGGGGAAGGTGAATGGGTAAGGTGAGAAGGAGGGATGGAAGGTGAATAGAAAAGTGGGGAGAGAGGGAGGGAAGGTGAATAGGAAAGGGGGGGAAGGAGGGAAGGAAGGTGAATGGGTATAACGGAGGGAGGAAAGGTGAATAGGCAAGAAGAAGGGAAGGAATGTAAATGGGCAAGAGGGAAGGAAGGAATGTGAATGGGAAAGGGGGAAGGAAGGGAGGTGAATAGGCAAGAGGGAAGGAAGGAATGTGAATGGGAAAGGGCGAAGGAAGGTGAATGGGTATAGGGAAGGGAGGATAGGAAGGTGAATGATAAAGGGAGAGAGGAAAGAAGGTGAGAGTGTATGGGAAAGTGGGGAGGGAAGGAAGGTGAATGGGTATAGGGGAGGGAGGAAAGGTGGACAGGCAAGAGGGAAGGAGGGAAGGTGAATGGAAAAGGGAGGGGAAGGAGGGGGAAACGGGAATAGGATGGAAGGGAAGGTCGGTGGGAAATGGGAAGGGATGAAAGACGGAGGATAAAGTGGGAGACGGAAGAATGGTTGAGGCGGGAGGAGGGGAAGGGAGGGGACATATGGCAGAACGGAGAGAAGGGAAGGGAAAAGGAGGGGATGGAGAGGGAAAGAAGGCGGAAGGGAGGAGGAGGAAAAGATGGCAGAAGGGAGAGAGGGTGAAGGGAAACGAGAAGCGGGATAGGGAGGGAAAAGATGACAGAAGGGAGAAAAGGGGAAGGAAAGTGGAGGGGGATGGGGAAGGCAGAGAAAGGCAAGAGAAGGGAGAATGAGAATGAATGACGGTTGACGAAAGGAGAAGGGAAGGGGAAGGACAAAACAAATGAAGTCAGACTGCAAAATGATCTTGAGTAAGATTGCCAAACAGAACCAAATGGAAAGGAGGAAGATATTGAGAAAGGAAGAAAGATAGAGCAGAGAAGTGAAAAGGAGGGAGAGAGAGAGAGAGAGAGAGAGAGAGAGAGAGAGAGAGAGAGAGAGAGAGAGAGAGAGAGAGAGAGAGAGAGAGAGAGAGAGAGAGAGAGAGAGACAGAGAGAGACAGAGAGAGAGAGAGAGAGAGAGAGAGAGAGAGAGAGAGAGACAGAGAGAGACAGAGAGAGAAAGAAGAGAGAGAGAGAGAGAGAGAAAACATACAGAAAGAAAACAAAAAAAGTAGAGAGAAGATACAGAAAAGTAAGAAAACAAAAGTAGAAAGAAACAAAACCAAGCAAAAAAAAAAAAATAATAATACTCCTCAACCAAAAAATAAAAAAATAAAAAAAATAAAACATACAACAGCAGACAATACAACACCCCACCCCTCATCAAGCAGACACAGGTGCATAAAGAAGGGGGAAATCAGCAGAGAGACCCTCTTGCAAGCACTTAAAAGCACCGCTGATATGACACGCAGGCGAGCATCTCCGTTTTCTGTGAGCGCTCCCAGCCCGCCGGTCCTTGCGGTCTGTAGCCTGCGTCACAGGGAGACGACGGCAATGGCGAGTGATTGCGTCATTTGCCAGCTGTGTTTTGGGCGTGGGTGGCGTGGGTGGGCGTGCTGGGAGCGTGTTGGGAGGGGTGGGAGGGGCTTGTAGGTTGTAGAGGGGATCAGGGAAGCGAGGGGAGGGAAAAGAGAGGAAATGAGTTCCGTAGTTGTGTGGAATAAACATCCATTGAGATAAAGGTACACATGTGAACGAAATACCGACAAGTACATTAATCCCATTATAGGTTTTTAAAAATCTAGTTGCGGGATTGCACATCGAAGGTCCCGGGGCAGCGTGTGTCGTTGCAAAAAGCATTTGCTCCCTTGCCTGGAATCATGCCAGGGAATTATTAACACTATATATTATATATTTCCTGGAACTTTTATAAAGAGAGTTCTCCCTGTTAGATGGAAAGAAAAAAAATTGCTGTAGATAAAAGCTTATGTGGTTGATAGCAATGGTTCGTCACACACAATCATGTATAAAATAAAATTCAGGTATATTCAAAACGAACAACATTCAGGCACATGACTTGCACACGCATACAGCTACAAACATTCTTAAACAAAATAATCAAACAAGCACATAAGCATGGTTTGAAAATCACACTCACATAGTCCGACAATCCTACACATACACACACGATATACTAAAATTTACTCTCATACCAACACCACTCTTACACACACACACACACACACAACACACACACACACACACACACACACACACACACACACACACACACACACACACACACACACACACACACACACAAACACACACACAAAACAAATCAAAGAACCCCACCAAAATACGTACACACAACCCAGCCACACACAAAGACTCGCACACACCGAAGCCACAAGCAAGGCCAGCCGGCGCCAGCAAACACAACCTCCCACTCCCCGCGTGACAATCGCCAGACCAGAGGCAGAGGCTGAAGAAGGGGATAGGAAGTGGATAGGAGTCGGCTGGCGAATGTGGGAGTTGAAATCGGAGAGGGAGGGAGTCGGGATAGGGTCATCCGCGTCTGTTTCTCCTTCGGTGAGGGGGGGGGTTGTAGGTGCGGGTTGTAGTATTATTGGGGGAGAGTTGTAGGTTGTATTTGTGTTTTGGGTTATCATTCTGGGTCGTAATTCATGGTTGTGGGTTATAAATCTAGGATTGTGATTATTATTCGCGGTCGTAAGTTATGGTTGTTGGTTATAA
>NW_020870673.1:742431-749931 GCF_003789085.1 Penaeus vannamei | reverse complement strand
TATTCGAATCCAATGAAAATACCACAATAACTACTACAAAATATCAAGTAAAATTATTAAATAATATCAATGATAATTATGATGTGTATGATAATATCGATAATAATAATGGTAATAATAACAATAACAATAACAATTATAATGGCATTATAATAATATACAATAACAACAATAGTAATAATAATAATAAACAAAAGAAATAATAACACTAACAGGAATAGAAACAACAACAATAATGATAATAGAATAATGATAATGATAACAACAACATACAATGTACAATAAGGTAGTAGCTGTAAACAAAGTAATCGAAATAAAAAATATATATATATAAAATACAATTCAATAAACGTCACAAAGAAATCAAATAAAATAATATATATATATATATATATATATATATATATATATATATAAAATACAATTCAATAAACGTCACAAAGAAATCAAATAAAATAAACAAACATTTTGAAGTAACAAGAAAGGTCAGCGATTACATAGGCCTATACCGAGATTTCGTCGGCGTGTGAAGAGATTAGGCTGAAGGGAACAAATTGCACAGCGTGTGTTGCATTGCGAGGCGCCCTTACTGCAATTTCTTGTGGCCTCTTTTATTCTTTTATTCTTCTCCTTTCGGCCTTTGAAATGTTTAACTGATTTCAATTCTTTTTCTTGTTGTTAGCTTAAACTACTGTTCTCTTTTTAAAATTTTGGCTATTGTTATTATCATTATCATTACCATTGTTATTATTACTATCATTAATGTCATTATCATTATTATTATTATCATTAACATCATTTTCATCATTATCATTATCATCGTTATCAATATCATCGTAATGATTATCATCATAATTAATAGTACTACTATTATTATCAATAGGATCATTATCATTAACATTAGCATTAGCATTGTTATTCATTATTATCATTCATTATCATTGCAACAATCACTGCAATTACAACTGGTACTACTACCATTATTAGTACTACTACTGTTACTACTACTAGATTTTTATTACAAACATCATTCCAGTCATGTTTATTACAACTACCAAATATTACTTACAGTTATCAAATAATATTATCATTATCATCAATATTATCACATGCTCGTTACCGTTATTATTATCATTATCATCGTGATAACTGTCATCCCTTTCAGCATCAATTCTCCTTCATTTTAACTCTCTTCCCCCTTTTCACATGTTTTATCTCCCACTTTTCTTTCCCCTTCTTCCCCTACCCCCAGACAGCTGGCCCTAGCTCTCCCCTCTCCATCCCCCTACTTCCCCTCTCTCTACCTCCCATCCTTGTATCCCTTCCTCCCACATTCTTTCTGCCCCCTTCTCCTCCTCTTGTATCATTTTCTTCCCCCTCCTCCTCTCTCTCCCCTCTACCCTCTCTCCTCTTCTCCTTCTCCTTCCTCTCCCACTGCAGCATTCCTTGCCTTCTTCTCTTCACCCTCCCCCTCTTTCAAACCCCTCTCCCTCTCTTCCCTTCCACGACCTACCTTTCCCTCACTTCCCTCTGTCTGCTTCCTTCCCTCCTTCCCTCTGAATCCTTCCTTCAATCCCCTCTCGACCTTTCTACCCCGCTCTCTGCCCCCTAAACCTCCTCCACCTTCAATCTCCCCTTCCCCTCCCCTCTCTTCTCCTCCTACACCCATCCCCTCCCCTTCAATCTCTTCCATCCCTCCCCCCTCCCTCCTCACTCTTCCCTTCCCTCACCCTCTCTCACTCTCCTCTCCCCTCCCCCTCCTCTCCTCTCCCTTCCTTCCTCCTCGCTCTCCTCTTCCCTTCCCCCTCCCTCTCACTCTCTCTTCCCCTTCCTCCTCCTCTCCTCCTTCCCCTCCCCTCCCCTCCTTCCCACTCCCCTTCCCTCTCACCCTTCCCTCCTCTCTCCATCCCCTCCCCTCCCCTCCCCGGACATCTGGCACCGGCTCCACCCTCGGCCTCACCGCATCCGCCCACCTCCTTCCTTCAAGCATGGGCGCCGCATCCTCACGAGGCGCTATTGTGTTTGTTTGTTTCTTTCACCCATCTTTTTGTCTCCCTTTATTCATTCTATCTTTTTTTTTTAATCTGATCATTATCATTGTATTATTGTTTTGTTATTATTGTCATTATCATTATCATTATTATCATTATTATCATCATCATTATCATAACAATTATTATGGTTGTTATCATTTTCATTATCATCGATATTGGTAGTAGTAGTTATTTCTGTTACTGTAGTAGCAGTAATATTATCATCATCATTACCATCTTGATTACTATCATTATCATTACCATCATCATTATCACATTACCATTGTCATTATCACTATCATCATCACTATTGTTAAAATCATTGTTATTTTGTTGCTATCATTATCATTACGATTATTATCATTACTATTATCATAAACAGCAACAGCATTGCTATTATCGTTACCATTATTATTAGTGTTAATAGTCACTATCATAATTTTTTTTTTCTAATTATCACTACCATGCTTTAATCATTATCATCATCTTTTATGTCATTATCATTATTAATATCATTATCATTACTACAACTATCATCAACTTTATTCTTACTATTGTTGTTGCCATCATTATTCTCATTATTATTAACATAATAATTATTATCATTAGCATTATTATTATTATTATTACTATATTTATCATTATCAGTATCATTATAATATTATTATTATCATCATTGCTATTATTAGTATTATAATCATTATTAATAATATTAATATGAAAATTACTACTACTTTCATTAACAATATTATCATCCTTATTATTGTAGTGTTGTTGCTATCATTATCACCATATTCTTACTATTCTTATCACTTTTATCAATAGCCTTCTTATCTACTCCTTCCCCAATTCCCATACATTCTCTCACTCTCCCTTCCTATTATTTGCCCTCTCACTATATTTCATTAAATTTCTTTCATTCTTTTTTCTGCCTCCCTCTATTTTCCCCTCTCTCCCCTCTCTCCTCCCCCATCTCTCTTCTCTCTCTCTCTCCTCTCTCTCTCTCTCTCTCTCTCTCTCTCTCTCTCTCTCTCTCTCTCTCCTTTTCTTTGCTCTCTCTCTCTCCCTCTCCCTCTCTCTCCATCTCTCCTCTCTCCCCTCTAGCCTGTGTATTGATCTAGTCTGCCGGGCTGTAGACCCAGTGCCCTCCCCCCTCCTCCCCACTTCAGGATCCCTCGTGCCTCTCGCCCCTCCCCCCTCACTTCAGCCTCCACCCCACTCTCTGTTTCCCTCCTCTTCCCCCCCCTCTTCAGCCCCACCCATGAAGTCTCTACAACCACCCCCTCTTCCTCTCTTTCTCCTCCTCTCCTTCCCCCCCCCCTCCTCCCCCCCCCTCTCTCTCTCTCTCTCTCTCTCTCTCTCTCTCTCTCTCTTCTCTCCTCTCTCTCTCTCTCTCTCTCTCTCTTCTCTCTCTCTCTCTCTCTCTCTCTCCTCCTCCCAATCTTGTTCGTCACCGTTTGACACCGCTTAATCCTCCCCTTCTGGTGGCATTGCCAACACTAAGCTCACTTTGTTGGTACTTGGTATCTCAGGCTGTGGCAGAAAGTGCTTCATTTCATACGACTGTCATTTATTTACATGCAACAATGCTTGTATCCCCATGCTGCCAACACGTTCACGTCATTTTCCCAACACTTAATAATGCTGCCAACATAAATAGCGATTCTCCCAACACCAATATGATTATGCTGCCAACACATCCGTCATGCTGCCAACACATCCGTCATACTGCCAACACATATCGCCATTCTCCAACAATTGTATAACCATATTGCCGTTTTACCAACACTTATATCACCATTCCTCAAGCACTTATATACCCATGCTGCCAACACATTCGCATTTCTATCACCACTTATATCGCCCTTCTCCCCATATTTACATAACCATACTTATATTCATTCTGATAACGCTCCTCAATATCAAAAAGGGGGATCCACACTGTCCTCATACTTATAACATCATACTCTTAATACTTATAAACTTATTTTTATAACTATTTACCAAAAAACTGTGTGAAAACACTTACGTATTACCTATTTTGCACTTACTAGAATGCCTCATGCTATACACTTATAATCAAATGTTCACTTACAAAACGCATTCACCAATGGCCAAGTAAAAAGGATAATGAATATCAATAAACACATAAGTGAATGAATTAACAGGCAGATAGAGAGAAAGACAATCTTTAAAATATAAGAACACGAATAAACCAAGTAATTCACATACACTATAATTTTCAGTAAAGTGAATTTCTTACGGAAGTCTTCACTGGTTGATTTTCAATTATTTCATTTTCACTGAAATTTGATTCTTACTGAAGTCCGATTGCCACTGAAGTATGATTGTCACTGAGGTCTGCTTTATACTGGTCTAATTATCCCTACAGTCTGTTTTTCACCAAGGTATGATTTCCATTTTTTTTACACTAGTATGATTTTTACTGACTAATTTTCACAAATTTATTTTCACGAATTATGATTTTTTTTTACACTAGTATGATTTTACTAAAGTCTAATTCTCACAAAAGTCTGTTTTTCCACCGAATTATGATTTCCATTTTTTTTACACTAGTATGATTTTACTAAAGTCTAATTTTCAATAAAGTCAAGTATGATTTTCAATGAAGTCAATTTTCACTAATCTCTCATACACAGCTTATTCATGCTTTGAATAATTCAGTGCCTCCCCCTCTGTTTTTCAAAATACACTTATTCGTTTCCATAATTCATTTAATGCATATTTATCTCTCATTATTAATTATTCCAATGAAATATACTGAGTCACTTTGGCAAACGTATTTTGGATTTTTAAGTGTAATTATTCTAATGCCTTTCACGTTGTCAATTTGCATTTCAGGTTCTAATGTTGACACGGGGTTACTTGTCACCGTTGCCAGCGTTATGAAATATCAACGAGTATCCTTTTTTTCTTATCTTTATTATTCGATTGTGTGTCCTCTTACATCTTTCTTTTCTTTTCGATTAATTATCCTTATGCAATAGTTAATTCTAGCAGTCGTATGATTATGTACAGATTTAGTAAATTCATGTATATATATATATATCTTTTCTTTCTTTTTTATACACACGTACAAAGGAAACAAACAAAACGCAGTTTAAAAAAATAGAAAAAAGAACAAAACATAAAAAATGGATAGAAAACACGAAGAGAAAAAAAAATACATAATGAAAACAGACAAAGAGTCAAAAACAGAAAAAAGAAAAAACAAGAGAAAAAACAACAGAAAATACCCCCAAAAGATCACACACTGGTAAACAACAGGGAAATGAAATTAATGGCTTCCAAAACAGAGAAAAATAAGAAAAGATACATAATAGGACGCCATTATTCACTACAAAGCATTTGAAGCCGGTAATGGTACATTAAATATATATAAATCTCAAAGGTGTAGCGTGTGGGGGAGGGAGGGAGGGAGGGAGGGAGAAAAGGGCGGGAGAGGGATAGAGACAAATAGAGAGAGAGGAAGCGAGCGAGCGAGAGAAAGAGAGAGAGAGAGAGGAGAGGAGGGAGGGAGGGAGGAGAGGGAGGAAGGAGAGAGAGGAGAGGAGAGAGAGAGGAGAGAGAGAGAGAGAGAGAGAGAGAGAGAGAGAGAGAGAGAGAGAGAGAGAGAGAGAGAGAGAGAGAGAGAGAGAGAGAGAGAGATGGGAGGAAAGAAAGGAGAAAAGTAAAGTAAGAAAGGAAGAGGAAAATAAAGCAAGGGCGAGAGAGAAAGACCACAAAAGAAATAGGGAAAGAACCACACAAAAACAAACGTACACGCGTGCAGAAAAAAACAGACATGGATACATCATAGACTTATACATATGACCGCAATAAATAAATACAATCAAATAAATTTTCATACAACCAAATAAAGTTTACAGAATTCATCAGTGATTGGCTGGAGAATCTACATTACAGAGTCAAAACGAATGACAATGGACGGGACTCAATGAAGCAATTAATTATATAAACAAAATTTATACGCGTCTGGATCTGAACAAATATCATAGTTTGCCTTTCCAATAATTGACATTTCTTCTTCGTTTTATTTCGGATCTTCTCGCTTTTCGCTCTCTACCTCTTTCATCGGTTTATTCCCACTCTCTCTCTTTCTTTGCCTCTCTCTTCGCTCTCTCTCTTTTTTTTCTCTTTCTCTCGTTCTCTCTTTTTCTCTTCTCTTCTCTCTTTTTTCTTCTCTCTCTCTCTCAATCTCGTTCTCGTTCTCTCGTTCTCTCTTTCTCTTTCTCGTTTCTCTTTCTTCTCTCGTCTCTTTCTCTCTTTTCTCTTTCTCTCGTTCTCTCTCTTTTCTTTCTCTCTCTTCTTTTTCTCTTTCTCTTGTTCTCTCTCTTTTCTCTTTCTCTCGTTCTCCCTCTTTTTCTATCTCCCTCTCCTATAATTAAACCCTACACAGAATTTTTGACCATCACCATCATTTCAATCGTGCCCTTACATAGCACTCTGACTCCCATGAGTATCAAAAGTGTCATAATATTTTCCTTAAAAGAGCTATTCTTATATTATTTGTAATTCAAGATATCGAAAACGAACAAATGTGACATAAGGCAATAGCTAATGCATTACTCTTTCATTCTAATATTTTGTTGTTCATTTTCTTTAAAGCATTATTCGTTCTTCAGTGTCCTTCTAATACATTCCTTCATTCCATAGTGTTGTGCATTTGCTATAGAAGATTTAGTTATTATATACAGTATCATATTTATGTATTTCAGTGTCACACTGCCATATGTTGAAGTAACATCATAATATCATTTCCATATATAACAACATGATACTATATCATATTATCATACTAAAACACTGAATTCGCTTAAACTATATTAATATTTCATGTTATTACATTATGGTAATATATTTCGGTCCTATATCACTTTATTAGGTCACTGTATAGTTGTTTACTAAGTGTGTGTAAAAGGGGGGGGGTCTACGTGCGTGCGTTTTATCAATTATACTAATCAAATCAATTATGGTATTTGCTTTATCTTTCTGTCCCTCTGTAAATCACCAAGAAATCAAACGTTATCCATATTTTCCTCTTTCTTTCTTTCTTATCTTTTTCTATCGATGCAAACCTGCACTTTTTTCAGACACAAACCTACACTCACCTATAAACCCAGGTGTTGGGAAAATGAGAAAACAAAGGTTCAGATCAATTACGAATGAGCGACTTCTACTAACACAGTAATTAGGAGGAGTCAGTGAAAGTGTAATTGCAGTAAACAGTATTTCGTAAATGCTTATACAAAAGAGATGCTGAGAATGTAGTCAGGGAATGCAGATGAAATATTTAATATCTATCTTTAATATCAATATTTAATATCTATCTTTAATACCAATCTTTAATATCTATCCTTAATATCGATCTTAATATCTATCCTTAATACCTATCAATAACAAATATCATTTCCTGTCCTACTACGATTATTAGTACATTTATCAA
>NW_020870673.1:737431-739931 GCF_003789085.1 Penaeus vannamei | reverse complement strand
GATGTACAATTGCAGTTTGAAATGAAGATCTATGATATCATACAGCGCAGTTATACCCGTCGCGTAATGAAGATTAACACTAATCCTAGTGTTTATTTCTTTTTCTTTCTTTCTCTTTTTCTCTTAGTCTGTATCTTCTTTCTCTTTTCCTTTCTTTCCTTCTTTTTTCTCTTTCTCTTCTCTCTTCTCTCACTCTCTCGTTTCTTCTCTTCACTCTCACTCTCACTCTCACTCTCTCTCTCTTCTCTCTTCTCTCTCTTCTCTTCTCTCTCTTCTCTTCTCTCTCTTCTCTTCTCTTCTCTTCTCTTCTCTCCTCTCCTCTCTCTCAATCTACCTCTTTCCATTTCTCTCTCTTTCGTTGTTGTTCTTCCTTTGTAGGGAATGAATATCAGTTTGAGATGAAAATGGATGACAAAAGAGGGCGGGGTTTCTACATTAGAGTTTAATGGCGAGTCTAATTTTCAAGTTAATATTGGTAAACTTAATTATTGGTGTATCTATTCTATGTGTAATTAAATATTGGTGTACTTATTCTGTATTAACTGGGGTGGCAGCAAGAGGGTGGGTATGAGGGGAGGGGGTGGGGTGGGGTAGTCGATGTCCGAAGTGAATAGGGCTATATATTCAGAGTTTTGTGTGTTGTGACTGTTTTTTTTTCTGTTCGCTCGTTATCTCACCTACTTTGTCTCCCCAGTATTTTTTCCTTTCCCCCCCTCCCTCCCTCCCTCCCTCCCTCCCCCCTCTCTATCTCTCCTTCTTCCCTCTTCTTCCTTCGTCTCCCTGCCTTCCCTTCTCCTCTCTTCTCCCTTCCTCTTTCACATTTCTTCTCACCTCCCTCTCTTCTCCGTCTTCTCTCCTTTCACCTCATTTTATCCTTTCTTTCCTCTCCTTCCCTTTCCCCTCTTCTTCTCTCCCTTTCTCTCTATCTTTTCTATATCTAACTACCCCTCTTCCCTGCTCTCTTCTTCTTCACTCCTTTCTCTCCTTCTTTTCTTTTAGTTTAACCTTCTATTGCACACTATATTTATTTTTTCGTTTACTATTTCCTCCTACTTCTGTCTGCCTGTTAATTTTCCTCACTCTCCAACCTTCTTTTTTTTACTCTCCTTTTATTCTTCATATCTTTATCTTTCCCACCTTGGCTTTACCTTTTTTGCTCATTTTTTTCACCTTTCTCTTATCTATTTTTTTTCCATATTTTTGTTCTGAATACAACTTATAATTATCTACACCCTTTCCTTTTACTTTCTTTCCAATTTCTCTTTTCTCGTTTAGTTCCCTTACTTCCTTCTCTCTTCCTCTTCCTTTTTCCGTACTTTCTTCAGTTTAGTCTTTCTCCCTTATCTTCCCCCTTCCTTTCTTAATCGATATCTTCCGCCTCCTATGGAGATTTATCGTGATATCACGTACTTTCTTGATTTTTGTTTCTTTCCTTCCTTTTTATAAGTCTTCTCTTCTTTCTTCCCTCTCTCTATTCTCCTTGATTCTACTTTCTCTCCTTCCCTCTCATTTTCTTACTGCCTCCATCACCCAAAAAATATGCAGCATGTAACCAGTCCTTCAATTTTACAAGTTAAATTCCCTTTTATACACATAACCGATTACACAATACAAAAAGTCACCCACCACGCGATAGTACTTAAAACGTGCCAGTTACGGTACAATAGGTATCGTGAATTATTCATGTACCTTTTGAACCAATGACCTCATTTAACCTTGCCTGACCTCGGTCCATTTCGCTTCCTATAGTTTATGTTTTCACTATCGTTCGTATTTTTCAAAATTTCTAGGTGTTAAAGGGTGTTAGAAAACCGATTTGCAATTTCCCTTTTTTCTATCTTTTGAGTATTTTTTCGACTGACGTTTATCCTCTTAGCGTTCATTATTCGAGGTACTTTCTGACTAGTGTTATCCAAATGGATGTTATTTTTCAAGTCGACTCCATGCCTGGCTGGTATTCCTATCTGTGAAGGCCGAGCGGAATAACTCTACGGTCACACTACCCGGTTTTCGAAACAATTTCCCTCTTTCCCCAACCACTGTTCGCCCCTAATCTTTCCTTCATCTTTCCCTAATCCTTCCCTTTCCCTTTCCTTCCTTTATCTTTCCCTCATCCTCCCCTCATCTTTCCTTCTTCTTACCCTCACCTTTCCCTCATCCTCCCCTCACTCCTGCCCTCCCTCCCTCCGACGTGCCTCGCATTTTCCTCATTTTAGAGACATTCGAAAGGAGCGCGAAGAGTTACAAATAATTCCGGCAACAGAGCCATAATCGCATTCTTTCAAACCGGGAACAAAGAGACAGGAAAATAAATAAAAAATAATAAAAAAGGAGATGGAACAGCGAAGGAGCGAGCGTGGAAAGTGAGTTAATTGGTCTAATGGAGTACACTTTCCATCTCGTCTTTGATCGGAGACTAAAGTTAGCTCTTGGTGTGATTTAATTAAGTGGCGAGAAGGTATCAAGTAAGTGGAGGAGGAGAGGGGGGGGGGGAGTCCGT
>NW_020870673.1:727431-732431 GCF_003789085.1 Penaeus vannamei | reverse complement strand
TCTTTATTATTATTATTATCATTTTACTATATTAGAAAAAAAAACATTTGATCGTTAGTTTGTCGTTTTAGCTGTTCCTGTAAAGTAGATCTCTATGGTTGATTCTATACATTTGACTTGTTTTTATTCTTTATGATTTCTTAAACACAAGTTATGATTATTTTCTTTACATGTTTTGTGACATAACTAATTATGTGCATATTTAACTATTGTGATTACTCATTTTGCACTTCATATACAGCATCGTGCCTGATAGGGAGCCTTGCTCAGCAGACACCATGTAATCCAAGCATATTGTAAATGACTTTTTTGGGTAAATAAACTTGTGAATCTGAATCTGAATCTATCCCTGTCAATGCGCTGGCCTACTTACCACTGTTCAAAACACCGAGGGGAAAGTAAGGGAATTGCAGAAGTAACCAAGTCTTGAATACGGGTTACCAATAGCAACAGTGGTTTGTTGATGGATAGAAAAGAGAAGGAGTGGAGAGGGGAGAGGATGGGACGGAGGGGAGAGGAAAGAAGGAGCAGGAGAGGGAGATGGGAGTGGGAAAGAGAGAAGAGGATGGGAAAAGGAGAAGAAAGAGAGAAAAGGAAAAGTGAAGAAGGAAAAGGTGGTAGGATAGGAAGGAGAGGAAGATGGAGGAAGAGAGAGAGGAAGGAATGAGGGAAGGAGATGAAAGAAAGGAGGACGAGAGAAGGAAAGAGCGTGGAAAAGGAGATTAAATGGTAAGAATGTGGGAAGGAGGGATGGAGAAAGGAAAGGATGAAAATATGGAGCAGGAGAGAGAAAATAATGCAAATAGTAGGAAAGAGAAAGGGGCGAGATCAACAGAAAAATTAAAGAAAGAGAGATAAGAGAAAGTGAAGAGCTAGAAAGAGAGAGAGGGAAAAAAGAAGTTTAGCAATATCATTAACTTCGAAACAAACAAAGCACATCAGAGGGAAAATAAATAAAAACACCCACAACAAACCGACAAACCCGATAACATACCACTGCATGACGGCCGTACCCCACCCCCCACCTCCACCCCACCCCACCCACCCGCCGGACACGCAGCTCATGCAGGCCACGGCAGGTTAAGCAAGGAATAGTCATGCGTGTCATGCGGGGGCGATAAGATGCACAATCTGCTCTCGATCGGATGCTGGGCCTCTCGTAATGGTAATGGTAACGATAATATTAATGGATGATATTAATGGTTTGCGGTTATGGGAGTCTGCTTCGGCTGTACTGTTGAGGGTCTTCGTATTAACGTACTTGTAATATTCTAATAACAGTTATAATTACTATGGTGGTGGTGGTGGTGGTGGTGGTGAAGGTGTTGGTGATGGTGATGATGATAATGATGATGATGATGATGATGATGATGATGATGATGATGATGATGATGATGATGATGATGGTGGTGGTGGTGGTGATGATGATCAAGCTGATGATGATGATGATGATGAAGATGAAGATAAAAATGATGAAAATAAAGATGATGATGATCATGATGATGTTGATGACAATGAAGTAGCGGTAATAGCGACGACAACAATGTAAGTAATAATCGTCATCATCATCAATATCATCATACCGACAATACAACAATACAACAGTAATGACAATATTAGTGATAAGCAGACGAAAACAAATCATCATCAACAACAATAACAATAACATCAACCAACAAAAACAAAAAACAACGCCATCAACAATAACAATGCCAACTACCACCACCACCAACAACGCCATAAAAAAAAAAAAAAAAAAAAAAAGTCAACAAAACCACCACCACCATCAACAACCAATAAACAATACAACCACCAACCACCAACAGCAGCAACAACAGTCAACAAAAACAACACCACCACCAACACCATAAAAAAACAATACCAACCAACACTACCACCACCAACAACAACCACAGCCAACAAGAACACCACCACCAACAACAACAACCAACAAAAACAACAAAAAACATACTCCCAGCAGCATATTAATCGCACAAACACGCATTTCCCTTGTACACATCGTATCAGTTTCATTATTCACACTTCACTGCATTCCTGAACACGTAATTTACTGTTTTTTGTTTGTTTGTTTTTGCGGCTAATGATTAATTGTCTCTCGCCTCTCCTTCTGTGTTCATATGCTGCTTGTGCTTGTTGTTTGTTTATTTTTTGTTCTAATTCTCCGTGTTTGCTTTGTCTCCTTAATTTTGTAAGTTTTTTTAAAAACTCCATCTACACTTTTTACTTTTTTCTCCTCAAGCATACTCCCCAGCAGCATACTAATTCATGTTTCTCATATCCCTTGTACATTTCACCTCAGTTTCTGATTTTCTTCATCATGTCTTCTCTTCAGCTACCTAGCTTCTCTCTTAAGCCCAATCTATTTACTGTTTCTTGTTCTGTTTTGTTTTTGCGTCTCTAACTCTCCGTCATGCCTAGCCCTACTTGTATCTTGTTATATTCTAAATTGTTCGGCTCTCTCGTGCTCTTATTGTTATCTAAAGTCTTATTCCACTTTCTCCCTTCGTTTCTCGAGTCCTCTCTACCTCTTTTATTTCCTTTCCCATCTCTTATTGTCATTCTCCCCTCCTCCCCACGCTCCCCCTTCTTTTCCTTCTCCTCTCCCTTTCCCCTCGTTTCTCGCTCTTTCTTCCCCTCTCTTGGCACTGCCTACTTGCCCATCTTCTCTATCCTCATCGCCCTATCTCGCCTTCCTCTAAGCTCTTCCTTCTACTCGTCCTCTACCTCCTCTCCTCCTCTCCTCTTCTCCGATTATGCCAATCCAAAAGGTATTTCCTTGTTATCTGTTTTATGGGAACGGCCGCATTCAGCTGTGCACGCGATAATGTTGCACATAAAGTCAATAGCTTCGTTGCAGATATTGCAAGAACATATGTTCACTCTGTTCTTGTTCACTGTCTTGTGGAATATATCTAGATGCAAGTTTGTTCAGTGCGTTGCTGTTGTTGTTTTATCATTATTATCTTTATTATCATTCATGCGTGTGTATTACTGTGTGCGTATACTTACTTGTGTGTGTGTGTGTATGAGTGAAAGTACATAAAAGTGTATATTTGTTTGTGCATCTGCCTCTGTGCACCCATGTATATTCATATTCATAAGCACGTATCATAAAGCCCCCCCCCCCCCCTGCCACCTGAACCCACATCCCCTGCACACAAACACAAACTGCATTGCCGTGTTAATTCTACAGACATTTCAGTGCCACAAAAGACCGAATTCCAATCTAGCTAAAAAGCCTGCCACGCCTAACCCCCCCCCTCCCTAAAAAAACATCCACTTAGCCCCCCCCCCCCAAAAAAAAAAAAAAGCAACGGACTTTGCAGCTGTTTTAAAACTTCTACAATAAGAAAAAGCTTTTTAAATCCCGCTTGGCGTTTGCGTTCAGCGATAACGTTCTCGGGCGTTCTCGAGTGTTCTCGGGTGTTCTCACTGAGCGTGCGAGAGTAGTGGTGGTAGGGGGGGAAGGAGGGAAGGGATAAGGTGGGGGGAGGGAGAGCGAGAAGGAGAGTAAGAGTGCGTGTGTGTGTTTGGAAAGCAGGGAAAGTTGAAACGAGGAGGGGGCTAATGTGAGTGGAGAGGGATGGAAAGAGAGAGAGAGAGGAGAGAGGGAGAGAGGGAGGGGAGAGAGAGAGAGAGAGAGAGAGAGAGAGAGAGAGAGAGAGAGAGAGAGAGAAGAGGAGAGAGAGAGAGAGAGAGAGAGAGAGAGAGAGAGAGAGAGAGAGAGAGAGAGAGAGAGAGAGAGAGAGAGAGAGAGGAGGAGAGAGAGAGGGAGGAAAGAAAAGAAAATGGGCGCATTATTGCGTTTAGGAAAGGTGTGGTTTCTTCCTCCCCCCCCCTCCTCTCTCTCTCTCTCTCTCTCTCTCTCTCTTCTCTCTCTCTCTCTCTCTCTCTCTCTCTCTCTCTCTCTCTCTCTCTCTCTCTCTCTCTCTCTCTGTACAAAATTTCACGTGTGCATATTTGTGTTCACATGCGCATGCTTCTAACATATACACCCTATTATCATATACATATATATATATATATATTTTTTTTTTTTTTTTTTTTTTTTTTTTACGTTGTATTCAATGTGCGTATTTTAGCATTATTCGGAACGTGTATTTATTTTGGTATACGCACAGTGAATTCTGACCCCTGCCCCCTCATGCAATGCTGCTGTCATAACGGTTCATGCACAACAATAGGATGTTGATGAAAACCTTCGAGCTAAAAAAATAGGAGTTATCAGTTAAATAAATGAATGAATGATTGGTTAAATAGATAAATAAATAACAAATAGATAAATAAATGTGTGTTGTGTAGGTATGTGGAGAGGCAGACAGAGAGTGAGCAAGCAATAGAAGAGAGAGAGAAAGCGAGAGAGCGAGCGAGCGAGCGAGAGAGAGAGAGAGAAGAGAGAGAGAGAGAGAGAGAGAGAGAGAGAGAGAGAGAGAGAGAGAGAGAGAGAGAGAGAGAGAGAGAGAGAGAGAGGGTGAAGAGAATATAAACAGAAAAATAAATAAACGAACAAACATATCTTATATTACGCAAATCCTGCTACGAAGATGAACAAGTAATGCTAAAAATATATATAATATAAATCAGGAAGCCCTCAAACATTCTAGAAAACGTAAACAATTTTGACTTTATATACACCAGCGGACATTCCAAGTCACACACTCGCCAGTGATAGGTTCATTTGCATACGAACAATTCAATTGCAACTTTTTTGCAACTGAATGTACGTCCTAATTCATCTCAATGTTCTTCTGTTTTTGCCTGACTGTCTATCTCTCTTTCTCTCTCCCTCTTTTCCATTTTCTTTTTTTCTTTTTCCTCTCGTATTGTGTCTGGGTGCATAAGTATGTATGCATATACGTGCGTATTCATGTATGAATACATGCATGTATGTTTGCATGTATGTATGCATGTATGTATATGTATATGTATGTGTAAATGTATGTGCGTATCTGTGTATGTATGCGTGTGTGTGTGTGTGT
>NW_020870673.1:714931-717431 GCF_003789085.1 Penaeus vannamei | reverse complement strand
AATAATAATAATAATAATAATGATGATAATAATAATAATAACAATAATGAAAATAGTAATGCTAATATCAATATTAATAATAGTAATAACAATATAATAATAACAACAACAACAATAATAACAATAACAATAGTAATGATACAATAGTCAATAATTATAATAATAATTAAAGCATTCATAATAATACTTTAATAATAATATTAATAATAACAACAACAATAATAATAGTCATACAAAATTATAACAATTAACCGCTTCGAAACTGACATGCGTTGCAAAAATTCTTGCCCTTGCCTTCCCTTCCCCCTCCTACCTACCCCCCCCCTCTGCTCAGCCTCCCTCCTGCTAAGCTAAATATTAGCGTTGAATCTTCGAACCTCTTGCCATCATTACCTGAGGCTGAGCTTTTGGGAAGGTGTTCATTAAATTTAATGGTGTGTGATCTAAAAGGAGGAGAGGGGGGAGGGGAGGAGAGGGGAGAAGGGGAGGGGGAGGGGGAGGAAGGGTTGAGACACTTAAGATAATAAAAATTAAGATATATGTTATGCATATATATAAATAAGTATATATGCATATAAATGTAAATGTATGTATGTATGTAAAATCTTCTCTCTCTCTCTCTCTCTCTCTCTCTCTCTCTCCTCTCTCTCTCTCTCTCTCCCTCTCTCTCTCTCTCTCTCTCTCTCTCTCTCTCTCTCTCTCTCTCTCTCTCTCTCTCTATATATATATATATATATATAATATATATATATATATATATATATATATATATATATATATATATATATATATATATATAAATGTTATATATATGCATATATACATACACACGCATACACACACGCGCGCACATACACATACACACACACATAACACACACACACACACACACACACACACACACCACACACACACACACACACACACATATATATAATATATATATATATATATATATATATATATATTATATATATATATGCATATATGCACATATACATATACACTACATATGGATAGACACATATAAAAAATGCGATATATATATATATATATATATATATATATATATATTATACATATACATAACATACAAAACAAATATGTATATTCATATCTGCGTGTGCGTGTGCGTGCGCGTGTTTATGCGCGCGTACGTTTCTTTGCTTTTTTCAAAATTCCCCTTATTCTTCCAAACCTGCGGCCTTCCTCCGCCTAATCTTAAAGAAAACGGCGAAGAAAACGGACGCAGCGACGCGGAGGGAAAGTCCGAGAAGATGAGCATTATATTGCAGCCCTTCAGTCCCGCACAGTTTGTCGTTGATTGATGGGCCTCTCGAGTGGGCCCAAGTTCGGCCAGATTGGGGAGCCGCTTTGCCATCTCGACATAGTTTTGTGGCTCCAGCTTGTAAATTCCAGCATGGAAACTCACTTATTCGAAGGAACTCTCTTTAGAGTTTCATAGCTGTCTCTGTCGGTCTGTTTAACTAATTATGCCTGTGCGCATGCATGCCTGTCCCCGTCTCCTACTCTATATTTTACATTCACATACATTCACACGCACACATGTATGTGTGTGTATAAATACACACACACCACACACATACACACAACACACACACACACACACACACACACACACAACACACACACACACACATATATATATATATATATATATATATATATATTATATATATATAACTGACACACAAAAATACATATACACGTAATATATATCACACATACATACAGCATATATATGCATATACCCGACCATATCGAAATACACACTCGTATACAAGTCCACACTCGTCGCCAACATCTCGAAAGTAATTTTTTAAAAATAAAGAAAAAAAGAAAAAAAAAAACATGACACAAACAAGAAATCCCTAGACGAGGTTTGTACCCAAAAACTTCCGCACTCAAAAACTTCAAGAAAATCCCCCACAAAAACTTTACAAGAAAACAGATTCTTAACATCACCTGGCTGTCACTCGTGTCAGAAATGGGAGGGAGAGGAGAGGACGGAAGGGGGGGAGGGGGAGGGGGGAGGGTGTATGGGGAATAGGGGGGGGGGAAAGGTGTTCTGCAAAATACTAAACGACTTTCCTTTTTATAGGTGTATGTATGTATGTACGCTTGTATGTATGTATGTATGTATGTATGCATGTATGTATTTTTCGGATTATTTTGAGAACAGGGGAGGAGAGAGGAAGGGAGGGAGGAAGGAAAGGGGGGAAAGGTACTGACAAAAAAGGAAGGATGAAGGAATAAAAGGGAGGAGGTGTTAAGAGAGAGGAGAGAGAGGAGAGAGAGAGAGAGAGAGAGAGAGAGAGAGAGAGAGAGAGAGAGAGAGAGAGAGGAGAGAGAGAGAGAGAGAGAGAGGAGAGAGAGGAGAGAGAGAGAGGAGAGAGGAGAGAGGGAGAGAGAGAGAGAGAGAGAGAGGGAGAGAGAGAGAGAGAGAGAGAGAGAGAGAGAGAGAGAGAGAGAGAGAGAG
>NW_020870673.1:677431-689931 GCF_003789085.1 Penaeus vannamei | reverse complement strand
TTAGGTTTAATTACTATTAATTACGCCATTATGAAAGGAAAAACAGATCAAGCAACTTTTTACATCCTTCTTTCGTCACATTTTATATTTTTCCTTTCGAATCCTACTTTTTAATCTGTTTAAGTTTTTTTTTTCTCTTCTCTTTTTATTCAGCTTTGAAAAATCGGCTAGATATAACACAACAAGATATCATATCATAGACTTAAGAGCTTGATACAAAAATAGCAAGAAAAAATATATAACAACGATTATATTGATAAAAATAACATGATAACGATGAAAAGCAGTCACAATAAGGATGATTGCCGCGACAGAAATATTAATGATGACATTACCAATAGCAGTAATAAACATCACAAGGACTGCTAATTACGAAGAAAACATTGACGATATTAATAATGACAATAATTAAAAAGAAATCTAATAAAAGAAAAAGCAAATTAAACCTTACCATTTATCCCTCGATTTTCTCTTCTGCGCGACAGACGAACATAAGAATGATACGCAGCAAGAAATTATACGCCACAGGAAAATATAAACTACAATTAGACTGTTTTAGCTCTAATTTGTGCATTAAATCATCTGGGTTATATGTGATACGGATTTACTGTGTTAAACTTTCATATAAACATAACTTGATTATGTCTGTAAAACCAATTAGTTTACATATATATATATATATAATAAATAATATATATACAGATAGCGCGAGTGTGTGTGTGTGTGTGTGTGTGTGTGGTGTGTGTGTGTGTGTGTGTGTGTGTGTGTGTGTGTGTGTGTGTGTGTGTGTGTGTGTGTGTGTGTGTAGATAGATAGATATATAAATATATATATATATATATATATATATATATATATACATACATATATATATGTATATATATGTATATATATACACATATATAATACACACACACACACACACACACACACACACACACACACACACACACACACATACATACATACATATATATATAATATATATATATATATATATATATATATATATACCCACATCCTTTCACCTGGATAATTTCCAATATAGATACGATACTTTTATCAGGCACTTTCTTCAGCGAGAAAATTTCGTGGCCAGTGCTCGGATCAGCAAAAGCCTTGTTGAATTATGTTTTCATGAGAGAAAGACTCAAACTTTTTTGAAAAATATTAATAACTGTTCGGAGCTCTTAATACTGCATAAAGTACGTGTGAGCATAAAGAAAATTGTTAAAAGATGAGGACGGAGACCTGGAGGAGGAGGAGGAGGAGGAGGAGGAGGAGGAGAGAGAAGAAGAAAGAAGAAAAGAAGAAGAAGAAGAAGAAGAAGAAGAAGAAGAAGAAGAAGAAGAAGGAGAAGAAAAGAAGAAAAAGAAGAAGGAGAAGGAGGAGAAGAAGAAGAAGAAGAGAAGGAGGAGAAAGAGAAGAAGAAGAAGGAGGAGGAGGAGAAGGGGGAGGAGGTGTAGGATGCGGAGGTGGGAAAAGAGAAGGGATAGAAGAGGGTAAGTGGAGAGAAGGAAGAGACGAACGTGAAGGTGGCAGAGGAGGAAGCGAAGGGAGCGGGGGAGAGATAAAAAGGAGAGGAAAAGAGAGAGATTAAAATGGATAAAAACATTCGCAAGGGCCCTTTAGCAAATGGACGAATTTCATATCGTTTCATTTTCTTTTAAATTCTATTACGGGCAAGCTGAAGGGCATTTATTTTCAGAATTAGAATATACAAAACTGTATGAGAAAAATGCAGCGAGTCAAATAATAGTAAAAAATAACATAAAAATCGCATAGGCTATAAAATAAAATAAACAAAACCAAATATAGACACTAGAGTATTCGAAAAAATATATACATTTTATCTTTGGGAAATAATAATTCATAAGGGAAAATTCAGTTTCGAGTTTGATCTGAAAATGGTTTCTGTGTTTACCTGGAAAACTTTAAATTTTGACCAAAAAAGTTAGGGTTTGTTGAAGGAAAGCCATTATATTCTCTCTCCCCCCCCCTTCTCTTCTCATTCTCTCATCTCTCTCTCCCCTTCTCTTTCTCATTCTCTCCCCTTCTCTTTCTCAATTCCCTCTCTCTTCCCCTCTATCTCATTCTCTCCCCCCTTCTCTTTCTCATTCTCTCCCCCTTCCCTCTCCCTCACTCCCTCTCCCCCTCTCTCCTTCCCTCCCTCCCCCTAAGTCTCTCATATAAATATATGCGTATATATAGTTCATAACGTGCCCTGCGAGACAATGCACCTTTTATATATCTTGTCTGTCGTCCACTGAAGGCAATAAATTTATTAAATAAAATCTCTCTTCTTTCTTTCTCCAGTTTCTTTTTTCTCCTTTTTTTCTTTCTTATTTTATATGTCTATATGCGTACATATATATATATATATATATATTATATATATATATATATATATATATATATATATATATATATATATATATATATATATATACACACATATATATATACACACACATATATATATATATTTATATATATATATATATATATATATATATATATATATATATATATATACACACACATATACATATACATACATACATATATGCATATACATACATACATATATACATACACAAATATACATACACACATACTCATACACACATACACACACAAGTGTGCGTGCGTGCGTGCGCATATGTGTATATATATATATATATATATATATATATATATATAATATATATATATATGCATTCATATATGTTTATAGATAGATAGATAGATTTAAGTATTTATGTATATATATTAAATGTATATTTGTATATATATATTATATATATATATATATATATATAAATATATATATATATATATAACATATATATAAATATATATATATTAACATATATATATATAAATATATATATATATACATATACATATATATATATATAATATATATATATACATAGATATAGATACATATATGTACGTATATACGTATATAAATATATGTTTATACACACACATACACCCGCGCGTGCACACACACACATATACATACATATATATATATATATATATATATATATATATATATATATATATATATATATATAATATATATATATATAAATACTATCTATTCATTATCTATATACACTATCCATATATTCATTTATCGGACCATCGGCGAGTGGCTGTATTTGTTAGCATTAACAAAACCAACATCAACATCAAGAAAATCAATTTCAACATCACCACCATCAACATAAACAAAATTAACATTAACATCAACAGCAACAGTATAAGACTAAGGACAGACTATGATAAAATAGAAGGGAAGAACTACAAAATAAGCGAATATAATGACTCTTGTGTTCTATTGGTCTTCCCTTTGTTGCTTTGTTCATTTTGTTCAGCACGAATCCTGCAAAAAATGAAAACGCTATCAAATTATCTTTAATACACACACAGGTACATACATCCATACGCGTTCATTTTCACATACAGTTACACATGCACATACCTGCAAGCAAGCAAATAAGCACGCAAGCAAGCAAGTACGCAAACACACACACACACACACACACACACACACACACACACACACACACACACACACACACACACACACACACACACACACACACACACACTCACACACACACACAGTAAAACACAACACATAATTAATTAAGTTTTGAGAATTTCGTCTTGAAATAGCTTTTAGATAATTAAGGTTTCAAGATGAGGCCCAGTCCCATGTCTGGCGTGGGAGAAGAGGAAGGGGGGAAGGAAGGGACGGCGGAAGAGGGGAGGAGGGAGAGGAGGAGAAGGAAGGGAAACAGAAGAGGGGAAGAGGGAGAGGAGGAGAAGGAAGGGAAACTGAAGAGGAAGAGGAGGAGAAGGAAGGGAAATGGAAGTGTGGAGGAGAAGGAAAGGAAACGGTGGAGGGGAAGAGGGAGAGGAAGAGAAGGAAAGGAAACGGAAGAGAGGAAGAGGAAGGGAAACGAAAGAGAGGAGGAGAAGGAAGGGAAATGAAAGAGGGGACGAGGAAGAGAAGGAAGGAGAACGGAATAAGGGCGGAGGAAGAGGCTGAGAAAGTAGAAGGGGCGAGGATGAGATACAGAAGGAAGCGAAAGAAGGGCAAGAAGAAGAGGAAGGAGTCGAAGAAACAAAAGGAGAAGGTGGAAGAAACCGACGACGAGATAATGATGACGATGAGGAGGAGAGGAGGAGGAGAAGAAGAAGGAGAAGGTGGACGAGGACGAGGAGAAGAGAAGGTAAAGCAGAATGAGATGGAGATGGAGGAAGAGAAAGAAAAGGAGGAGGGGGAAGAGGAGAAAGGAAGAAGATGAAGCCATCCACCCATCCAAAAATTACTCTAACATTTTTTCCTAAAAAACCGAAACCTCACTCTGTTTACCTTCCACTTCTGCGTTTGACAGTCACCATACATACTCTCAGGCCCTTTTAGCACTCAAACACTCTCTCCAACGGCAAAACCTGTAAATTCAAATTCAAAATCATGGTGATTTATAACGATTACCTATAAATTCAAATTTGAAATTATGATGATTTATACCGCGCATGAAAACAAGATGGCTTTGGGTGTGTCGATGAATAAATCAAAATATTTTTTTTATAGTTTATGTGCAAGGAAATCTCATTTACTGACCCTTTTTTTAAATCTATCTCTGCAATTAGTTCACGGCACTTACGCTATTCCGAGTTAATAACGGTGATTAGCCATTTGAATCGAAACTGTGCAATCAGCTTTATTCTGAATCATAGAAATGTAACCAAGTAGGTTTTTCTCGAGAAGCAACTTTTCATATTCTCCATAGAGATATTTTGATCGCCGAGTATACGATAAAAAGTTATATGAAGGTGAGTCACACAGCCGCGTGGGTATGAATTATTTATCAATATTCTCCTCCACTTCTCAGTAAGCCGATTTCTACTCTTCTCCCGGCCCTTCTCTCTCTTTCTTCTGCACTCCTACTACTTCTTCTTCTCCCTCCTCCTTCTCCCCAATGTATACTTCTTTTTCTTCTTTTCTTTTTCTCCTCTTCCTCTCCTCTTCTTCTTCTTTCGAAGATGCTTCTTCTCATTCTCAGTCTGTCTCAATTTCATTTTCATTCGCATTTCCCATCTGCTTCTCTCCATCTTCTTCTTCTTTCTCTTTCTTTTCCTCTTCAACTTTCTCCTCCTCATATTCCTCTCCCTCTTCCCCTCCCCACCTTCGTTCTCTATATGAGCCTTTCCCACCTTCTCCTCTGATATTCCCCTTTCCCTCCTTTACCTGCTGATCTTTCTCTTCTTCCTTTTATTCCTCTCCTCCTCTTCCTCTTTATTTCACTACTCCGCATTACCCTCTCCCTTGTCCTCTTCGGCCTTTCCCGTCTCCTCCTTCCCTTTCCCCTGCTCCTTTTCTCCTCCTTCTCCTTCGTCTCCTTTTCTTTTCTCCTTCCCTCCTTCTATCCTTTCTCATGCTTCACCTCCCCCCCCCCCTACCCTGCCTTCGACTTTTCCCTCCTGCTCTTCCAACCTCCCGTGTCTAAAAAAAAATCAATATGTATCAATCACATATATGAACGTGAATAAAAAGTTCTCTAATCCCTCTTTTTTTTATCCGGACCATTTTTTCCCTCACTCATCCCATCTCCGTTCCTACTACCATCCCCTCCTCTTATTTCCCCTTCCCGCTTCCCTTCTTTATACTCTTCTCGCCTCTCTATCCGCTCTCTCTCCCTCCTCTTACTTTCTTACCCCTCCTCCTTACTCCTTACTTCTCTCACCCTAACCCTCTTGCTTCTTCCCTCCCTCCCTTATCCTTTTGCATTCCTATCTCCGCCCCTCTTTTACGTCCCTGCCTCCTCCCCCTTCTCTCTTCTCTTACTTCTTTACTCCTACCTTCCCACGTTCCCACTCTCACTTCCCTGCCCCTTCCTCTTCCTTTCTCCCCCTTTCACTTCCCAGCCCTTTCCTCTCCCCCTCTCGCTTCCCTGCCCCTTCCTCTTCCTCTCTCCCCCTCTCACTTCCCTGTCCCTTCCTCTTCCCCTCTCCCCCTCTCACTTCCCTGCCCCTTCCTTTTCCCGTCATTCCTCTACTACTCATACTATTCTGCTCCATCCCTCCCATTTCCCTACCCCTCCCCTTCCCCTCTTCCACTCTTACTTTCCTATTCCTCCCCTTATCCTCTCGCCTTCTTACTTCCCTGACCCTTCCCTTTCCTTTTACTCTTATTATTATGCTCCTCCCTCCCCTTTCCCCTTTCACTTCCTTACCCCTCCGCTCCCCATCTCCCACTCTCCCTTTCCTACCTCCCCTCTCCCACTCTCACTTCCCTACCCTCCCTCCCCTCTCCCACTCTCACTTCCCTACCCCTCTCCTTACTCTCTCCCACTCTCACTTCCCTGCCCCTTATCCTCGCTTTTACTCCCTTTTACCCCCACCCCCTCTATTTTATAACTCTTTCCTTTGTGAAATTATCAGAGGCATAAATAAGTCTGATAAAAACGGAAAATCAAAACACAAGTTACCTTTGAGTTGTTTGTGTTTTCAGAGTTTTGTCGGATTTTTTTTCTGGTTATGATGAAGGTTTTTTTTTTTTAAGGTAAAGCAGTCTTTTTAGTGAGACAGTTTAATTCAGTATATACAATTCTCCCTCTCTCCTTTTTTTCCTGTTGCACTTTTTTCTATATACCTTTCTTTTTCAATTCCTTTTGGATCTTCCGCTCTCTTTTTCTCCCTTTCCCTTTTTATCTTCCTCTCCCTCTTCCTCTTACTTTCCCTTTCTCTCTCCCTCTCCCTTCTCCTCTTTCCTCTCTTCTTTACACTCCCAACTCTCCCTAAGCTAGACACTTCAGAAAAAGGTAATTTCCCTTTTCTTTCCCTCTCTCTTTTTCGCACTTTTATCGTACGTGTGAATGTCTCCAAATGTTGAATGTTACAGGACGAAGCTCTTATCGACTGTTATCTTTCTTTACTTTTATCTAAACACACTTTGCCAGCGAGAGAGAGCGGGGAGAAGTTGGACAGAGGCACAGACACTGAGAGGGAAATGTACCTTAATGTTCGCTTCGAAACTTCTGTCTGATTACACACATACACATGCACACACATACACATATATACACACAAACATACATTTGTGTGTATATATATATATATATATATATATATATATATATATATATATATATATATATATATATATATATATATATATATATATATAAACATACACATTGCATATCATTTGTCATGAATTTGTAAATATCCATTTTTCATCAGTGAGCACGTACTGAACATGGAATCACAGACAATCCCACTGAGAAAAAATATTTGTACTCACAAACCGAACGGTTGAATATGAATACTTCACAGTTAGAATAAATATATACAAAATATATATATATATATATATATATATATATATATATATATATATATATATATAATATATAGAGAGAGAGAGAGAGAGAGAGAGAGAGAGAGAGAGAGAGAGATACATTTATATGTATATATGTATGCATATACATATTCTACATGTATATTTGCAAATATACATGCAGATAAATACGCACATATATATATATATATATATATATATATATATATATATATATATATATATATATATATATATATAATATATATATATACTGTTTGTAAATACTTATGTGCGCGTGTGTGTGTGTGTGTGTGTGTGTGTGTGTGTGCGCGCGCGTGCGTTTACATATATACATATGCATGTATGTATGTACAAACTCACTAATAAAGACAGACAGATAGAGAGAGACATGCCATTGCTGCTGAATTAAAGATTTTCAGTCTATTGCGCTAATGTACTGAAACAGCGGACGAATAAGGAGCCACTCGCTTAACTGGCTCCCCAGCGCTGAGAATAGAGATAAATTTCAGATCAATGGCCCTATGCGGCATCTCAACCTCCCCCCCCCCCCCCGCAGCATCCAGTCCTTCCCCTACCATCTCTGACCCTCCCCGTCCACCCTGGCCCTCCCCACCCCTTCCTTTTGCCCTCCCCGCCTTTCCCTCCCTCTCCGGTCCTTTCTGGCCCTCCCTGGCTTTTTCTGGCCCTCCTCTTGTTCCTCCCCAACACACTTTGCTCCACACACAGTCTTGCAGACACGTTGATATTTGATTCCTTGTTTTTCGTTATTCTTGGGTTCGTTGATTTCTCCTCCTCTTGTCTTTTCTCCTCTCCTCCTCCCTTCCTTTTTTCCGTCTTCTTCCACAGGCTTGTTATCCATTATCCTCTTCCTCTTCCTCTTTTCCTCATCATCATCCCCATCTTCATAATCTCCTCCCTTCCTTCAACAGTCACTCATCTTCTCACTCTTCCCCATCTTCCTCTTTTCATTCTTCCTTATTTCATTTTCTCACTACGCATCATTCTCTTCTTCTCACTCTTCATTTTGCTTTTCTCACTCTTCCTCCTTTTACTTTTCTCACTCTTTCACATTATCTTCTCTTCTTCATTCTCATAATTTCAATCTTCCTCATTCTCCTCTTTTCACTATCCTTTATCGCTGTTCCTCATTCCCTCTTCATATACTTCTTTCCGTTTTCCTTACCTTTCTCAACTCATTCCTTCATTATCATAATCACCATCATCATCCTCTTGTTTTTTCTGCTATTCTTTCTTAACAGAAAAGATAAAAGAAAAAAAGATAAACTGTCCTTTCAAGTTTCTTCCATTAATTTGGTCAACATACTTAAGAAATGATTTAAGAATCATTTCTCATTCCAAGTATAAAAGATTCCTCCAAAATGATTAATCGTTTCTTTTTAATCTACAATTGATAATTTAATAACTTCCCGGACAATATTTCTTTTCATTCTTGTTAAGTATTTTCATCACTATATTAATTAGTTTTATTTGGTAGAATTTATCGCGATAAATTGTTTATAGTGAAGTGACTCTTGTTGCTATTGATGGTGTTGCTTTGGCCTCTGTTATTGTTGTTTTTTATTGAATTTTGTTGTTGTTAATGTTGTTATTGTCTGCTGTTGTTTTTGACATCGCTGCTGCAAGAATTGTTATCATGCTGGATTTTTTGTTTATTTGTGTTTTTTGTTGTTGCAGCAGTTGTCGCAGTTATTGCTTTGTTATCATTACAGGTATATGGCCATCATTGATATTATCTACATCAATACTAGTGTTGCTATCACTTGATATCTGCGTTCTTATTGCTTCGATAAAAAATTGTCATTAATAGCAATAGCGACGTTTCAGAAATGACACTGATAACCATATCATAATAACAAGCCTATTCGATAGCAATAAATGATCATAACAATGCTATTAGTCGACATAAATCAAACGATATCACTGATAAGAGATAAGACTAGCGATAGGAAAAACATATATTGCACACCAGCTCATCTCCCTCCCCCTCCCCCATTCGCCCACCGTCATCCTCTTCCCACTACCTCTCACCACCTCCTATTCTCTTTCTCTCTCTTCGTCTTCTCTCCTCCCCTTTCCTTCAAAACGTTTTTTATCTCCCCCTCACCCTTTCTTTCTCTTTTATCCTTCCTATCTATCAATCTCTTTTTCCGCAATTTCATCTCTCTCTCTCTCTCTCTCTCTCTCTCTCTCTCTCTCTCTCTCTCTCTCCTCTCTCTCTCTCTCTCTCTCTCTCTCTCTCTCTCTCTTATTCAAAGATCAAGAGGTCAACTTTCGACCGGTCATGCAACGGCAAACTCATGACGACTTAACCCACACTGAATGACTCATGACGGAGGCTGACTTTACCAAAGGCCGTGAGTCACGAGTGATAAGAATTTTTTTTCCTGTGTGTTTGTATTTCGGTCAATTCATTTGCTTCTGACTGCCAGGGTTTGTTAATCCTTTGAAGGCGAAACTATTCGTTTTTCCCCCGACTGCATATGTACATTTTTCCTCGTCTATATATACATAAATACATATATATATACATACATATACATATAAATACACACACACACACACACACACACACACCACACACACACACACACACACACAACACACATATATATATATATATATATATATATATATATATATACTGACCTATAATTACATATATACATATTCATATTATATTCATACATGCATACATGATACATACATATATATATATATATATATATATATATATATATATATATATATATACATATATTAATTTATAAGCATATATGTATACATGTATATACATATACATATAAATATAGAAGTATAGATATTAATACATACATCAATAAATACATATACACAAGAAAAATGCAGAGACTAGAGACGCGCACAATCTCACAACACACCAGAGAACTAGGTCGCCTTTAAATCTTTCCAAAAAGCATTCGCCAAAAAAATAAAGAATTTCCTAATGCGAAAACATCAGTAAATATCTCACAGACAATGTAAGAATCAACCCCAGGCACTTTTTTTAGATTCTTCAAGACGCGCAGACAGGACACCACAAAGCTACACTTAAAAGACCAAAACGACACCTCTGTTATCACACTAAAACACAAAGCACCCATACTCAACACAGTTCCACCGTTTTCACACAAGAAAACTTCATTACACCGAACATACCAGAAGGACCCAAACCACCCTCCCGACTCTCGACATTAGGGAAGACGGAATACAGAAAGTACTGTAGACACTGGACACTAACGACCAAATCCCTCCCTTCTTCCTCAAAACCTATGCCCCCATCCTCCAAATCATCTTCCCGCAAGCCCTCAGGACTTCAACTGGTTTTGCGTAGACGTTACCCTATTTTCAAAATAGATGACCAGACTCAATCATTTGGACGTAAATATACTAATTGATACGCAACACGAATCCCAACTGGTACCGTAAAAATAATATAAGCTTGAATTTTATATTAGCTACAATTTTGCAGTATGTAGAAACCCAAAGTAGTCAGTAATGGTGTAAAAAATCAAAGTAAAAAGCAAACTAAACTACTGTATCCACAGGAATAGGGTGGAGCCGTTTGGCGAGAGCGCATCAAATTAGGTGTCGTAAAGAGAATTAAGCTGCAGCTTTTTCTTGTCTATAAACAACTTTTGGCCACCGGAAATGAAGACTTCGACAATATACAACACAAAGCAAACTGGGTTTCCTGTGGAGGAATCAACATGGCTGTACACACTTGTCCGTACAACACTAGAGCACACACTCAAATATCAATAAACCAGAAAAGATAAACACCGTAGCAGCAAGGTTCTTTACAATTTCAATAAAACTCATCCCATAACAATACGTATCACACAACAATCGAATATGAACACCCTTACATTACACAGACAAACACGCAGATTAACCTATGTTTAAAAACAATCAAATTGACATAAATAAGCACGATTATGTACACCATGCAAACAAAACTAACACCCATAACGATTACTACCAGAAATCACATACATAAAACACCAACCCTTAACCACCCTCGCCTTCGTTCCCTCATTTTCCCCCTAACAGCCACCTTCAATATAAGCGTTATATACGTTAATGCACGGTGCCCTAAGCTCAAATCCAACTGAGATTGAGAAAGAACTTAATAGTTTTCACCTCATTCATAAAAATACAATTTACGCTGTAAAAAAGAAAAAAAAATGCTAAAGGTACAAAAGTGGGACCCAGCAAGTGTACTGAAATATAGTTCAGGAACTATGTATATACCTATATATAAATATATTAATATACACATAAACGCATACACACATACACATATATGTACACACACACACCACACACACACACAAATATATATATATATATATATATATATATATATATATATATATATACATATATACATATATAATCAAAGTATCTGACGCCGATGAGGGCACATAGCCGTATCCACCCTTAGCTTCAAATCTCAGGAATCCCTCATGGCGAGTCCCCATGAGGGAAGAGCTAAAGGGATCTTTGGTTCTTCACGATAGGTCTGGTCGAGCTGCCCAAGCCACGACTTCCTATGTCTTCTCATGGGCCTCCTCCATGCAGGATTGTCTTGTAAAAGACCAACCTATGGACAAGCACTACCAAGGTACCAAGCTACTGTGACTTCAATGTCCTCCCCGCAAGCCTGTACTGACTGAATAGGTTCTCCTAACAGGCCCCCCAAATCCTGGATGTTGGTTTTGGTCCAGGAAAACTTTAAGCTTCGCCTGATTGCTGAATGCATCAAGAGCTGCCACCAGGGACTCAGGATAACAACATCGGCAAAGTCGAGGTCCGCGATCTTGATATTGCTCAGTGTTGCTCCACACTGACTTTGGATAGTAGCTCTGCCTACTACCCAGTCCATGCAAATGTTGAAAAGAGACGGTGCAAGGAAACAACCTTGCCTCATTGCTGAGTTATCAGGAAAGAAGCTCGACAGACACCCATCACACTTTACAGCACTTTCAGTACTAATATCTAGGCTTGATAATAAACCAATAATCCGTGTCGGAAATCCCCTAAGTCCAAGTATATCTCTCAGTTACTCGCG
>NW_020870673.1:664931-672431 GCF_003789085.1 Penaeus vannamei | reverse complement strand
TAGTGTTCACAAAGCTATAACAAATGTCCTTTCTCTTCATTTTGTGGAATGAGGTCAATTTGCCAAGTTGACAGTGCCATGCATGTGTGAGGATAAGAAGGTTCGTGTAAATTGGCAATAGGTGGTCGATCGGGTTTGGGGGATTGTTCATCCTGTTTACTTTCTAGTTTCTTCAAACAACAATGATTCAGTTCAGTTTAAAAACTTTCAATTATGCTTTTGTAGTAGTCACTACAGCAGCTTCACACTAGATTGGATAGAGAAAGAAATAATATAAATATGGATTTTTACAGGATGATCCTAATGTTTACTCATTCAGTTGTCACAGAGTACCAATACTCAGATTTTTTTTTTACATCCTCATTTATATGACTTTGGTCATGCAAGTGTAATCAAGGTACATATAGGGCATTTTCTACATTCACTTCAGTATATGGTCCTGAACTATAAAATGAATATCAATAGCACCAAGAAAAGAAAGAAAATTAATAAATTAATTAGCCAACACAAACTACAGACAAATAGGTACTTCAGGTTGGTCCCTCAATTTTCTTTACTCTGGTCCATCATACTAATGTTACTAAGATTCTCTGTTATATATTGATAAAATTGCACAAAAATGTCCACAATTCTTTATCTGATACTCTAATATAACTAATTATAAGGGTGTAAAAGTGCGCATGGTTATTTGAATGGACAATTTTGGCCTATGTATGCATATATTGGAGGAAATACTGTTAATCTGAATGCCAGTTAACTTTAAAAGTTGAATAAGTAAGATTATTTGTTGTCTTCCAGATTTATAACTGGAATATAACTGTAAAATGAACTGATCATAAAATATGTATTGGTTAAGATGGGCAATTCAAAATAGCTTCTGCAGTGATATAAACAGCAAGAAAGAATAGTTTTTTATTCTTTATTCTTCACAGCATTCTTTGTTCTTTATTCTTTCAGTACAGTATTTTTTCTTATTTTGATATACAATGATATCTTCCTTACATTTATTTGGATGTGGGACCCCCTTGCACTGGGGAAAGTGCTAAGTATATCATTTTACTACATAAATTTGCAAGAAACCAACAGGTAGCTTTGAATACCAGTTGCATTAGTTAAAATAAATAAAACTAGTTAAAGACTTTCATTCATAAGAAGATTTCACTCTGTTCAAGTATTCAAAATATATGTCAAAAATAGAATTCTGTGATTCTACAGTACACTGTTTCCCAGAGAAATTAAAAGGGAAAAAGAGAACAAAATTAACTTTGCTATATAATATCTGTTCTGGAATCTATTAAATATATTCTTTATAATGATATGTATATATATAATTGATAAGGTATCACTGTGTATAAAGCACTAAGTGATCAAATTATCACAAACTTTAAGGCGCCAAATACATGACTCAACTTACATAATGTCCTTTACTAAATCAATTAAATATTTTACAGTATCATATTTGTTTTTATCTACATTCTATATTTCTATATACAATCAGATCTTAAATAGATAAGACAATTAGTGAAATATCCCCATGACTTTAATGTCTCGTAAAAGTCACTCTCTCTCTCACTCTCCCTTTCTCTTGCTCTTTCTTTACATCTGCTGGATCTGGAGCAGGAGAGCCTTGGCAAGTCTCGATTCATATGTGACAGTGTTTTTGCCTGGGTGCATGGCCATCTCCTCCAGTGGCTGCTCGATCAGCGTCTTCACATTCCGCCCATAGACTGCCAAGATTGATAGTGCATTAGAATTTAGGTTCTAGATTTGGGAGTATAAGTGTTAGTGTTAGACAAATGAAGACAAACAGATCTTCTGAAACTCTACTCTAAAGCAAAACCAACCTTCACAATGTTCCAAGAACTGTATGCACTCCTGGATGACTGAATCCTTCACAGTTATCATGTGCTTTGCCAAATTCTCAATAAGGGACAGGAAACACCTTTTAGCATAATACCTGAAAGGAAACAAGAAAAAATTAATACCTTGACATTTGTTATATTTCAATACATATTTGCATGTAATGGAAATCTCTGAATATTAAAAAAAAAAAAAAAAAAAAAAAAAAAAAAAAAAAAAAAAAAAAAAAAAAAAAACTCAACTGTGTTAGACTAGAAATGTGACTGAGCATTAAAAAACAAAGGGTACAAACTGGACAATCAACTTAAACCATAGAGAGTGCAGAATAATACAAATCACAAAATATGAATATATAACAAATCTGGGTATTGCTAAATAAACCGTTCTTTCCCCATGGGATTTTCAAGTGCTAAAAGAAAATCCTTTCACTGATGACAGAGATAGTAGCTACAGCTCATGTGCCTCACTACTGAACTTACCAGTGTCAGTCCCAAGTTTCTTATTACCAGACTCTTGATAACCCTGCCAAACTCATAGCACAGTCCAAAGAAACTTATAGTTTCTTATATATAGTTTTCTCTTGGAGATCAGTTTCAATTGTAACCTCTAGTTATTCTGTTGCCAAAGGATATATTTGCTCTTTTTAGTGCACTAGTAGGGGCTTTACCAAAACAAATACACACAACGTGTTAAGAATAAGAAATGGAATAAAGGTTTTTTGGAGTACTAATCATAAAAAATTCAGCTAATGCCAGATACCTTGGTTAAAAAATTGATTATTGTATAGCACCCATAAATTTATGAAGAGATAGATCTCATTCCATCATTTCAATCATATTTTTATCAGAGAAGAATATCATCATCATTTCATTCAGATGGCTTACTAAAACTATAAGATAATATATCACAGACAATTAAGCAACTTTAACAACTATAAACAAATACAACTTGCAAAAACTCCTGACAGACTACATAATATTATAAATCAAGCTATTTTCTCACCCTATCACAAGGTTAACAATGCACAAGTGGTAGATTTTCTTGTCAGGGTCTTCATATGCCAGCTGCTCTTCCTCCTTCTCAATCTTGCGCATCAGCTCCTCAGCCTCCTCATTTTGGCTTGTCATGATGTATGACACACAGAGGTTGGCTAGTACTATGGCACTCACATTCAGGATCTGTTTTTGGTGTTTTAGGAAGCAGGTATTTCATTATATGATAATTTTAGATTGTATTACTGTTGTATTATATGGTTACAGAAATATATGCTTTTGTTAAGACATATACTCACACATATGTATACGCCCGCCTCCCCTCCTACACACACACACACACTCAGATACATACAATCAGACAAAAATGAACATACACACTTATACTCGAGCATTAGAACTTTAATTATTGGTATTCTAATTCCAACCTTGAGGCACAGACAACAGACTTACCATGCTACAAAACTTATTACAATCATCCTTACAGCTAGAATTATCCTAATTATACAAATTCATATCATGATTCATCCATTCAACATTTCTTATTCACTTATCTACTACTTACATTATCGTAGTTCTTCTTGACAATCGGCTCATAGAACCCAGTGGCTTCCTTGAACTTGTTTTCCTGCATGAAGAGCACATGTGCAACATTCAGTTTCCACACATCAGACTCGTTGCAGAACTCTACTGACTTGCGGAAGATCTTCTCTACCTGTGAGTAGTTCTCAAGATCCCAATAGATCTTTGCTTGTGCCATGAGCACAGGAATGTATCTGGGAATGGGGAATATTAGCTATCTTTTTTGTAAGGTTATGGTATGTGTTTGTATGTAGAAAGTAGTTTATTCTGTTATTTATCTGATATATATGAAATTAAAGAATGCTATAAATTTTTCATCAACAGTCCACAGTTTTCTTACTTTACATTATGATTAATAAAAAGAATGCTATAATTTTTTCATCAACAGTCCACAGTTTTCTTACTTTACATTATGATTAATAAAAAGAAGAAGGAATCTAACCTTTCAAGGACTTCTTCATACTCATTCACTGCATTTTTAACCTGGTCGTCATCATGGTTCTGGCGAGCCTCCTGCACAACCTTGGTCAGTTTCCGTAGTAATTCAATGTGTCGTGAGCCAAGTTCATCAAATTTGCGGTACGCCTCTGAAGGTGACGTTTGTTGTGTGATCAGGGCATCAAGGAAGTCAAAGAGGTGCTGGAAGTTAAAGTTCATATTTTAATATGATGAAATAGGAATACTGTGTAGATTGGAAGAGAAAAGAATAATGAAAAAGGGACATTATTAGTGTGAAATTGATGTAAGAGACTAATCCTTTTCTCCTTATCAAAGAACAAAAATTACTCATCAAATTACTCATTTACCCACTCATTTTCCCTTTACAGCAATCAGAATACCTTCAATCACCACCCCTAGCCCCCTACCCCTCCAGCTACTCACCGGTGTAAGGTACTTGTAGGTGAGGTGTGCGTTCTCTGCCAGGACATCCGCTGCCAAGTGGTAATATTCATACTTGCAGTAGAGGAGCAGGAGGTTGCCAAAGGTCTCTGGAGGGAAAGGGTTCTGACCCAGGAGGAACTGCATCTTCTCAAACCCGTCTGTGGGCTTCGTGTCCATATTCATGAGAGCCTGAGATTGAGGAGATAATGAGATATTAACATAGGGGTACCGTATTTTTCTACATGTAGACCAAGACAGTATTATTTTGTGAAGCATTCACATTATATACTAATATACATATATATATATATATATATATATATATATATATATATATATATATTATATATATATATATATATATATTATAAACACACATATACAGACAGACAGACATTAATTCATTGATTCATCCACCCACCCGCCCACCCACCCATCCATCCATCCATGCATCCATCTATCTATCCATCCATATGTCCATCTGTTCATCGATACATCCATCCATGCACCCATCCACCCACCCATCCATCGATCCATGCACCCATCCACCACCATCCATGCATCTATCCATCTATCCACCCATCCATCTATCTATTCATCCATCTATCCACCCACCCACCCAACCATCCATCCATCCATCCATCCATCCATCCATCCATCCATCCATCCATCCATCCACCCACCCAGTCATCCATCCACCCAAAACCCAAAACATTCAGGATTGCAATTACAGATGCCAACCTCTAACAACCTCAGTACTCTTTCTCCTTTCCACAAATATCAAAGAACAGACCACATATAAACTGACAATAACTATGAATACAAAACCCAATGCACCTGATTATGGAGTGTGACAGCATCCAGTGACCATGCCTCTGTTCCTTGGGTCTTTCTCACGGCACTATTATAAAATATTGGTATAAACGTAAGTATAGCTGATATAGATGGTATGTAACATGATGTATAAAGATACAGAATGAATATAATCAAGGTGAAAAGAAGTGAACAGAACTGATATAATAAGAGTGGTATAAAAAAGGTAAGGCAGATATTGCCATGTTGAGCAAGTGAAGCTGACACTAAATTTTACTGTAATGATAAAATAGAAATGGACACAAGTGCTATTATGTAATTGTAGCTTTGCTGAAAATAATAAGCATAATCTTCCTTCTGTTTATTTTTCAGAACTTCATCCTTCACTTATTCGTGTTGCTTGATGTCCTATCACATCCGAGCAAAAATTTCACTGATATAACATTATCATACCATAAGCAGGGTCCCTGCACCTGGGATGATACTTAGAAGCCTAGCCAGACAACAGTCCTGGTGTAGAGCAGCACATATAATCACACCCTGACCTTATTCAATATTTTTCTAAATTCTAACCAAAATTAATAGCATTTAGCATAAATTAAAGAGGGTATGAATACTCTTAAATTATCTTCTGTTTGTCTAATTTTCTTTCCATTTACTGCTTCAATACAAGGTCCTCAAAAAAGGATCTTAGGACTCACACTAGATTCAAATGGAGTTGGTGGACCAGCATCTCAAAAATAGAAAACAGAACTGAAGAAAATATTATTGGATATTCTAGCTTAGGTGGTAAGCCACCCATGGCTGATCTGTCACAAAGGGCAATGACAGGTTCAAAAAATAGGACATTGGCTTACACTGACAGGGACATCAACATATGCAAAGAGCATTTAAGCTGATATCAAGACTGTATTTCATGAAATAAGTATACAGTATTTTTTCTCTACTTATCAATGAGAAAAGCACAGAGTTACTCACAGTTTTTGAGTTGGTATTCAATGGCAGCTTTAAGATTAAAAGCCTCAATCAGCGCAGTTTCATGCAGAGTTAAAGTGTTACCAACACTGCGCACCTCAATGCCCTCTGTTGTCATGCCAACACTGAGCTCTGGGTGTTCACGGATCCCTCGCTCAATGATGTCAGCTTTGGTGGGGAAAATAAGGAAAATTTGTCCATGATTATTTGTTTAAAGTAATTCCTTCTTGAATAAGCAACAACTGTTTTATTGAGATACATAAGAAAAATCTGCTAATATCACAGTAGAACAATTGTATTCCTTGGTAACTGTGTTATCAAGGCTCTATTAAAGTCATAATACCCCTTCTAAACAAAAGTACACAAGACTCACCAATGTGCTTGAGTGCGGGAGCGTACTGCTTGAGCCGATAGTGGCACAAGGCAATGTTATAGGAGAGATGTGGCTGGTTGCCTGCCACTTGCAAGGCACTTGTGAACTTCTGGCAGGCCTCCTCAAACCGGCCTTCCTGTGTATCCAGTAATGACGAGTCAGTAATGCTATTTGATTAGATCTTTTTAATCGATGGGGTTTGACATTATCTTAGAGGCATACTGCTGTAGGTTTCCATAAAGTGAGCCTTAGGTCTGTGGAAAATGTGTTTCTGATGTATCATGTGGTGTGCATTATTCCTGGGGTTACCTGACTGTATCCATCAGACTAACTCACCTGAGATTAAGAAGAAAATATATAATCTTGTTAATAATAATAATAATAATAATAACAAAAATAGTAGCTAGAGTAATGATGATAACAACAATGATAATATTGTAACAATAGTAATGAATGTACTAAATACTTTGCTCTGAATGAGAATAAGTCCCACTCACCTGTGTTCCATTCACAAAAAATAGATAAATAATAACAAAAATCTGATGACCTACCTTATAGAGGAGACATCCATGGTTGACCTCAGTGTCTGGGTCATCTGCTGGGCACTGGTCAACCAGGCTCTTGGCTCCAGGCAGGTCCTCCTCCCCGTATTTGATGGCAGCCTGGAGCTTGGTGATGCGGCCTGCATAATCGGCTCCTTCGATCTGATGCGTCACTTTCATGGACTCCTCATATAAACAGGCCTTAGGGGTAGAGGATGGAAAATGGATTAGGAAAAGCTGCATAGTGTTCTGTTTTCAGTTTGCTTTTACTGCCGAATGACAGAGGGGGTGAGGGAGGGAAAGGGGTGAGGGGAGGGAAAGGGGTGAGGGGAGGGAAAGGGTGAGGGAGGGAAAGGGGTGAGGGAGAGAAAGGGGTGAGGGAAGGAAAGGGGTGAGGGGAAAAGGGGGGAGAGAGAGAGAGAGAAAGTGAGAGAGAGAGAGAGAGTGAGAGAGAGAGAGAGAGAAAGAGAGAGGAGAGAGT
>NW_020870673.1:630935-652126 GCF_003789085.1 Penaeus vannamei | reverse complement strand
TTCTTTGTTTAACAAGTAAATCAACTAAACAAAACATCAGCAACCTTAACTGCAAAATGAAAATGAGGCAAAGGCTTACCAGTCACAGAAGCAATGTGACTCCTTTCAGCTTTAGAATATGACACAGTAGTATTTGAAAAGCAGTCTATTCACATCAAAATCTAATTTTATCATACCAGCAGTGAATCATACTTGTATCTACGGACAATAGCTCAAGGAATCTTTCATATAGCTAATAATAAAAAAAAAAATAATATTGTTATGCACTTCTACTTTATTCTGTTTCATGTAGCTGTTTTCTACTTACTTAAAACTTATGAAATGGCATCAAAAGCTGCCTTCACTGATGTTGACTATGTAAACCCTGTCTGATTATACATAAAACTAAACAGTCCAAGACAATGATTTTTGTTGGACACTGAAGCCTCAAGAATTGTTACCTCAGTCTCTAAGACTAAAGATTTGGCATACAATATATACGAATTATAAATGCATGCTGACAGCATGCAGTGTTGCAAAACATGAGGCATTTAGTGTTTCCAGCTTCTATGCCACCAGAGAAAGAATAAAGCAACACTAAGTTCAGGTGAACTTTTCTAAGGCAAAAGAAAAACTTAATTTCAAGCCCAGTCAAGTGCAGGTATTTTACTTTGGGTTTTCTGAATGTTTTGTATATCTGTTTATGTAGTCATGACTGAGTATAGGCCTAAGTTAATGCACTAATTTGTGTTAGCTGAAGTTATGAAAAAATCATTACCACAGCTAAATCACACATTATCATAAGCAGAACACATTTGCAAATGCATAGAGCAGCATCCTGTAAATTAAGGTAGCATGTAAAAAGAGAGGCATATGAGAAATACAACTGATCTCTTGAACCTAAAGAATCTAAGTACAATGTCTGTTCATGCTATTAACAGCATTCAGCTATCAAAAGAAATTACTAACATAAAGTCCTTAAAATCTTCCATACAGCACCTAAGTTATGCAAAAAGTGCATTACCAACAATGAACAAGTGGAATCATCCTCATAAATAAACACTATCTGCATATGTCATATTCAAAAAGTCATTGATTCTGGAAAAGCAGACTATTTACATGATATCCTACTATCAAAAAGAAATCATGATACAAGCTCTAAAAAGATGTCTATGCATTCTGATTTCATTAGATCTTGACATCAATAACCACTCACATTAGGGTAGGCATCTAGGATGTGGTTCAGTATCTGCACAGCTTCACTATAGCGTTGTTCCTTTATCTGTAATGAAAGTGTAATTCATATATCCATTATTTATAATGTACTTCATTAACTTTACAAGGGACTTCATACAAAATGACAAAATACAAAAGACACCCAGATTTCCCTGATATAACTTATATTTTCTTGATTTTGTTCAGCCACTATAAATAGATTACGAGTCACCAGGATTTTGGTGCACACCAATAGCTCCACAATATGCTGAGCCTCTAAGGAGTTAATCAATAAGTCCTACATGACCACACCTGTTTTCCCTAATCTATGGGTAAAGACAATTGATAAACAAATATTATAGTGGGCATGATATGTATTCATGCCATCTGAGCCAATTGGATTAACCCTATGATGACAGGGCCTGATTTTTTTGTAATGTAATATTATGCTAGTCTAGATTTTGTGGCTAGGCCTATGTTGTGTACAGGCAGCCCACCCTTTAGAAGTCACGACATGCTTATATGTCATAGGCCATTCATTACCTCATGACGGCTATAGCTGTACCAGTCTCTGAAGGGTTAAGATTCTATGCTCGAAGGAAATTATATGATACACTATGAAAAATTAAACTGATAATTTTCTCAAAATCCATTGGATTTGGTATTGATAGTTCCCTTATGATGTCTATTGTGCTTTTATGATGGTTTTAGATGGTACTTGGCAACATACAGTATTCCACAGATTTACAAAAACTTTTTATTTCCCTTAATGATATCATAACTGTAAATAAATAAAGAATCACGGGCCAAGTGATTGCCAGCAGTGGATCTTCAGTGGTATCTGCAGGGTGACACATGATCTCTTCCTTATCACAATCAGTCCAGCGACAGTCTCCTTACAGTTATTAAGGAGTGGATCGCCCCTGAGTCGATCATCATCTGCTGGAAGGCCTACAACTGCCTTTTCCAGGAAGGGCATGAGCACCCGACCATCAAACACTAGTATCACTTTGTAGATCCAGAAATGCTGGCTCATACGAACATGATCAAGCAGCAAGGGAGGGAGGCCAAGAGGATGGTACTACTCTGTGGCTGCAGGAAGAAGCCCTTTGCCAGATCCCTGGCTTGGTGCATGTTCCTCATGCACTACCAGGACTTGAACACGAGGACAGACCACTTCCTGTATGCTGCAGCATCACTCTATCCTCTGGCCTAGGACCTCCTGGCGGACGCACACCGCCTCCATCACATTCTTCAGTATCATATGAACACCCTCCTAACCCTCAGCACCTCTATCAATTAGGTTAGAACCCTGTAATTCCTAGGTTATATAGTAAAGTGTAGGGTATGGAGTCAATACCGCATCTATTTCGTGTTCGCTCTATACATAGAGGATTCTTTGTTTCCTTGACAGGGGTAGGGGGCAGCATATTTGCATTATAGACAATGAGACAAATCCAATGATACCAGAATCGTCGTTATTGGTTATGTAAATGTATCTGAAAAATTTACTAAATCATATTATGGATATGTGATGACAAAATAGTATAGGAATTAGCAACATACCATTCTCATGTTCTAGTTATACACTTAATCTAAATACATAGACCAATCCAATGATACACTAACAATTATTTTCCATTCAGATTATAAACAAAGTAACATTAACATTACACCAGAAAAAAAGAAATCTAAAAAAATTCAAATCGGAGAGTAAAATCACATCCTCACCAGTGTATAAATTGTCTTAGTGTACTCTCCATCCCGAATCTGAATGTTCTGTAGCATCATCATCTTCATATGGTGAAGACCTGCTCAATTTCACTTCTTCGCCCCAAAGCTCCCTTCACTCTTGTCTCGCAGACTTGAATTCCTGTACCCGTGTGCGTCTTGGTGGAATGCGGTATGTATACAAACCGTTGCTAGGCAACGATCTGTTTTGTTTACACCGGGCACTTTTTAAAAGAATATCTACGTTTCCTTATATCATCATTATTGTCATTATCAGTCATATAAGAAGTAGTAGTTGCAGAAGTTGTAGTAATTGTAGTAGTAGTAGTATGTAGTAGTGGTAGTGGTAGTGGTAGTGGTAGTAGTAGCAGTAGTAGTAGTAGTAATAGTAGCAGTAGTAGTAGCAGTAGCGGTAATAGTAGTGGTAGTGGTAGTGCTAGTGATATTGAAGTGATAGTGATAGTGACATTGGTAGTGGTAGCGGTAGCTGTAATAAACATGATAATGGTGATAAAAATAATGATGACACTATTAATAATGATAATGATAATGGTTATGGTAATGATGATGATGATGATGATGATAATGAAAATAGTAACTATAAAGGTGATGATAATGATAATTATAATGATAACATGATAATAATAATAATGATAAGAAAAATACTGATACTACTACTAATAATGATAACAATGATAGTAATAATAATGATGATAGTTATTATTATCATTATTATCATTATTATCATTATTATTATTATCATTATTTATTATCATTAATATTATTATTGTTGTTCTTATTATTGTTGTTATTATTATTATTATAAAATGATAATAATAACAATGATAATTACAATAATGATACTATCAATAATATTGATGATGATAATGATAATGATGATAATGATGATGATAACATGTCAGGCCTCAAGTTAGCCCTAACAACAATCTTCGTTATGACCGTACTCTCGTAATTTAATCAAAGGTTATTTCAGATAGATTTAATATTATTTTTGGCCATTGAAACTTCAGATCAGTACAGCATCATTCTGTCCCATCATTCATCACTAATTATGGAAATATTGAAATTAATTAGATTAAGGATGATGGTTATAATAAGGTTAATAATAACGACAATCATTAAAATGATAATAATGATGATGATCACAATTATGATAATAATGATCATAATGATAATAATGGTGAAGAATTATGACAAAAGTAATGATAATGAAGATGATTATGATAATAACAATAATGATAATAGCAAGAACAATAATGATATTAACAATAATATTGATACTGGTAACAGAAATGAGAATGATAATAGTGATGCTGATTGTGATAATGTTAATAAAAACAATAATAGTAATAATGATAATAATAATAATAATAATAATAATAATAATAATAATAATAACAATAATAATAACGATAATGATAATGAAAATAATAATAATAATAAAAATAATAATAATAGTGATAATAATGATGATAATGATAATGATAATAATAGTGATAACAATGATATTGATAATGAAACAGATAATGAAAATGATGATGAATGATCATAATTATGATAATGGAAATAATAGCAGTTATGATAATAATGATAATAGTAATAACAATAATGATAATAACAGTTATGATTATTTGTACTATTACAGTGTTTGTTATCATCGTTATTACTATTTTTTACTATTATCATCATCATTATCATTTCTACCACTATCATTATTACCATTATTATCATTATTATCTTCATTACTATTATTATCATTATATTCATTATTACTGTTATTATCATATGATAATCGTGACAATAATATTATTAACGGTAATGATGATCCTAATGATGATGATTCTAATGATAGAAGTAATGATAATAATAGTAATGAAAAAATAATAATGATAATGACAATTATGATAATGATATCATCAATAATTATGATAATTATAGGAAATACTGATGATGATGATAATGATATTGATAATAATGATAATCATACTAATGATAATGATAACAATTATCATAATAATAAAAATAATGATAATGATGATTATTATAATGATAATAATAAGAATGATAATAATGATAAGAATAATGACAGTAACACTAATAATAAGAATCGAAATGAAAATAATAATGATAATAGTACAAGTGATGATAATAATGATAATGATAATAGTAAAAGGGATGATAATAATGATAATGATGATGATAATAGTAATGATAATAGTAATGGTGATGATTATTATGATAACTATAGTAACAAGAATGATAATCATTATCATCATCGCTTCTTTATTATTATTATCATCATCATTTCTTTATTATCATTATCATCATCATTTCTTTATTATCATTATCATCATCATTTCTTTATTATCATTATCATCATTATAATCATTATCACATTTATTATCATTATCATAATAGTAAGGTTAGTAGTGAAAACAGTGATGCCGATGACAGTAACAATAATATTGGCAATGGTAATAAAAACAATAATGATAGTATTAATGATCTTGATGATGATGTTAAAGATAATAATAATAATGATAACAATAATGATGATTATTATTGTTATTATTATCATTATCACTTCTCATTTCGTTATTAGTAATATTGCTATTATCATGAATATTTTCATAATGATAATGAATATCAATTATTACTCTTATTGTCATTATAACCGTTTACTATCATTATTAGTGTTATCATCATTAATATTATCATTATCAGCATCATTATCATTATTATCATTATTAAGATTATTATCATTATTATTGTAATAGATATTATTATCATTATCATCATGATTTTCATTATCATTATAATTATTATTGTTATTATTATCACCATTGTTCTTTTTTATCATTGTTGCTAATATTACCATAATTTCTTATAATCATTATCATTGTCACTATTACCATTTTCATTACCTTCACCATGTCATCATCGTTATTATTATAAGCGTGGTACAGTAACGCTTGAATCCCATTGAGAAAGAGGTTTGTTAATCATTTTTGTTGCTATTATCATCATTATTGTTATTATCATTAAATAACATCATCATGTTTTACTGACATGTTTTCTATTATCATTAATATCACGATTACCATGATTATTATTATTCTTCCTCTACATTTATCCGTTGCTGTGAAATATGAAGGATCCTTACTATACAATTCACATATTCCATTCTAAAGTTACCCTAAGGATACTTTGTATATGCATATCATCCATTACAACCACATCCTTTTATCAAAACGATATTCAATATAATACAAAACTAAAACATAATCCACAAACTAAATTATATTGCTTACATCAATGATCCCTCGAGGCGGCCAAACAAAACAGAAAAAGGTGAGAAATCCGTCCCCCTTCATAAAATAGTCGGTTCATCCATAATTCTGATTTGTTTTTTCAGATTATTTCCTGTAGTTGATTAATAAATATGAGAAGTATATTTTGGAAAACGACATTGGTAATTTCAGCTTCGGAGAAAAGGGAAATGAGAACCGTTAGCAGGGAGATATTTCGTTTTATTGTTTGTTTATGAGCATGACATTTTTTTCCACACTTTTTCGTATTTCTTATGAAGCGCAATAGATATATGTTTGTTTCTCTTTCAATATATGCTTTGGCGATGTTATTAGTAAAGATTAACCAAACAAAAGTCATTTACTTGCCCAATATATGGAGTTTTATGATATTTAAAAATGTTTGAAAAAATTTGTTTTAATTGTAATTCGACATTTTTGTGTTGGCTTTAAAAATTATAATTTTTGTTTCATTTATCTACCAGTCCTGTTGCTTGATTTTGTGTAAACACCAGATTGGAAACTTTCATAAATGTGGATGCAAGTTATTTTTAAAAGTTCTAATGTACGCAGTTATTGATGGATGACACATTATTTATATATTGTTTCAATGCCATTTAAATGCATTGTCATTGATGGCACAACCTAGTATTTCTCTGTTTAACAGATAAATCTCTGACAATCGATTCTAACACTACATAATGGATCGTGACAGTTCCAGTATTGTCTGCAGTGCAAATATGTAGATTTTATTGTGCAGAACCGCACCAAGACTCATATTCTTGGCCATGATAGAAAGGGAGGGCATGAGAGGTAACAGGGGAATTGGGATAAAATGTCAATAATATACACAGAATCAGTCACTATATTGTTTAATGCAGGGAACTGTGTCCCCTGAGATCCCCTAATGGGGGGCTGCTGCCCTCAACCCCTGCCCAGCAAAAAAACAAAAAACAAATAAAAGTTCCATGTGTTCACAGCTGGAGAGGGCCATGCGGGAGTGGTGTTGCCAAATCTGTCCAAAACACACCACTGTCATGAATGCTTGGAGGATATTTTGTTTTCCTGGGTGGGGTTTAAAGGTAGACAGCCCCCCAACTTAGTGCCTAATTCTGTGTATATTATTTACATTTTATCCTGCAATTTCCCTGGTAGCTTTCATACCCTCCCCTGCTATCGGGGCTAAGAATGTGGGGTTTGGGGGTTTCTGGTCAATCAATTCTGTATATTTGGAAAGTAGTCGTCACAATCCGTTATGTGGACATATTACTAAAAATTTCCAAATCTTTTAGATCCACGATTGAGCCAATCCATGTTGTGGGTTAAACAGGCACTTTGTTAATTTTGTGTGTCCGATGAATAAGAGAGTGAAAGCAGAAAAGGACACAGCCAGCTGGGTGCACAATATATTGCACAAATGCCACAAAGTGCCACAAAGAAATTAAACAATGCATATTAGGCTATTTCCTTCTGTCCATTTTTTCTTACTGTTTCCTGTGTTGATAAAACCATGTGATAAATGATAATGGAGTTTTAGTGTTGTATTCACAGATCAAAAGATGAATGTTTACAAGGCAATTGCAGTGGTTTTAAAAATAGAAGTTTCCCTGAGAAATTTATTGGCTGTGTGCCATTCAGAGCTGCCTGAAATATGCTTGTGAAGTGATGGCAGGTCTACTGTCATAACCATTAGAATATAAGGTATCAGAAAGGCAACATTAAGAATTCTAAATAGAACAAGACTCTTCATAGACCTTCACTGCCATCAAGCTGGTGAGCTGATCCAATTACAAAGATTCATTGAAGTACAAAGGATGACTCCAGCTCTATATTGATATATTATTTAAGCATTTATCATGGTGTCCCCACCTTTGGTGCTCCTGCAAGGAAAATCTATCTGGTATGTTTAGTGTCTGGAATGAGAAATTGCCAGGGATGTTATATAATCTTTACAGTATAGATGTGATATGCTAGGGCAAATAAAAAATAAATCAAAGGAAAATATTGCAGAAAGCACTCCTCACAGGCTATGCTGTGCATACTGAGGTCAACCCTCCCTTCAGGCAGTTGCCCAGTGACAACAATTTACATTGTAAAGAATAAAGTTAATGATGTGGAGTTAGAAGCTCAGCCTTTGGTGAGTGTGTCCGAAATGTAAAAAATTACTAGGATGTCCAAGGAGTCTCATGCAAAAATATAGCTACATGGTGGAGGCTTGTTGGCCTCTCATGAAATGCTCACAGCCTGGAGGTCAATGGCAGATGTGGGTAACTAGTAAACATTTATTTTTTAACACATTTTAAAAGCTTATGTACTCAATTCATTGTTATTATTTATTTATTTATATATTAATTTATTATTCCAATTAGGGATAGGATGGTGACCAGCATGAAATCCAACCATGATGCTGAGTGTCCCCTAGAGCAGTTCTTACAGGGGAAATGGCTTGTGGATTGCCGTTTCCCCCTCATTCCTGCATCAGAGCTTCTCCAGCATGGCCCCAAGAAGCGTACAAGGGTCACAGTGGACTGGGATGAAGAAGATGAAATTCTTGAGAAGAATCATAAAATGGAAAAGGAGGAGGAGGAGAAAGAGAGACCAGTAGACTCCAAGAAAAATGCAAGGGTTCCTAAAGTCATTATAAAATATCAAGAGAAGCATGCAGCTGAGAGTTTGAGGGTCCGTGGTGAAGACAATAAGCATACTGGGAACAAGGGTTCAGAGGCAAACCCTACACTTGTTTTGAAGCTGACCAAGGAAAGCAAGGAGAACACTAAAGGCAGACCCAAAGTCTTGAAGAGGAAGAGTATTGATCAAGAGGAAATCAGCCCCAAAAAGACCTCAGGAAGCTCATCCTCATCATCTGAATCATTAGGTCACACCATTAAAAGAGGGAAGCCAAGGAAGAGTACGAAGTCTGATGAGGATGGAGGAGAATCAACTGTATCTGAGTCACTGGATCGCACTGTAAAGCAAAAAGGCAGGCCAAGGAAGAGTTCAAAGGATAATGAGGAAAGAGGAGAGACGATTGCTTTTGAGACAGTGTATGATTGTGTCAAGAGAAGAGGCAGGGCAAGGAAGAGTACAAAATCTGAGGAAGATGGAAGAGAATCTACTGCATCTGAGTCATTAGACCACACTGTCAAGAAAAGAGGCAGGCCAAGGAAGAATACTAAGTCTGAGGAGGATGGAGAAGAAACAACTGCATCTGAGTCATTAGACCACACTGTCAAGAAAAGAGGCAGGCCAAGGAAGAATACTAAGTCTGAGGAGGATGGAGAAGAAACAACTGCATCTGAGTCATTAGACCACACTGTCAAGAAAAGAGGCAGGCCAAGGAAGAATACTAAGTCTGAGGAGGATGGAGAAGAAACAACTGCATCTGAGTCATTAGACCACACTGTCAAGAAAAGAGGCAGGCCAAAGAAGAATACTAAGTCAGAGGAGGATGGAGAAGAAACAACTGCATCTGAGTCCCAAGACCTAATACCCAATGGAAGAGAAAGACCAAAGGGGGTAAGAGAAGATGGAGGAGAAATTACTTCATCAGATTCAGTAGAACCATATGTCAAGAGGAGAGGCAGACCTAAAAAGAAGGAAGATAACAAAGCTAGAACAACTTCTGAATCCCCAGAAGCACCCATCAAGAGGAAAGGTAGACCAAAGAAGACCACAGAGAAGGGAGACAACAACAAGGAAACAACCTCCAAGCCAAAAAAACGAGGCCCAGGAAGACCTTGCAAAATCCCACAACAGGCTCCAAGGACTGAGAACCCCAGTGCGCAGGAGCCCCAAACAGTTGCCTACTCCCATTCCGGGCGGCCTATCTCAGGAAACAGAATGGTCCAACTGGATGAATCAGAACAGGTTAGCTCTGAGGATGAATCTTGGATTGACTACAAGGAAAAGATAAAAACAAAGAAGCAGGCAAAGGTGAAGGCAAAAACAAAAGAGGAGGGAAAGGAAACAAAGGAGGTGAAAAAGAGAGGAAGGAAGAGGAAAGATGAAGTTAATGCTGGTAAGGAGAAAAAGGAGAATGAAGAAGAGGTTCTGAAACCAGAAGGTGAGTTTTATTGTTTGTTTAATGGACTGTTATGTTTTTGTAATTTCACAACACTTTACACTTTTACCCACTCCCCCCTCTCTCTCTCACTCCTATTCCTTTACTTTATAGACTGCATAGTGACTGCAAAAAGAGGGACACTGAAATACCTGCACCAGAGAGAGAAGTACGTGAAAGCATTGGCCAATGAAGTACAGATAGATGATGACTTCTTTGCAAGCAAGGCCCCTGTCAAGAAGAATATGGTAAGGAAAACTTTCTTTTATACTTTTTCTTAATTAATTTTTACAGTATGGATGCACTAAGGTAGATGATATTCTTGTAGAGAACAAAAAGTTGTAGTCATTGGTACAAGAAATAATCTGTAGACAGGAACGATAATGCCACAGGTAAAAGAAAGAGATTTCGGAAATCGCTGCTCACAGCATAAGTCCACTTGGTCCTCCAAGTTTTGCTGTGCATATGAGGTGAAGACAATGACTCCCCATCAACCTTCCACACTGGCAGTACCTGAAAGGCACACCCAATCACAGCAACTTAGATTGTTGAATAAATTTTGTGATGTGGAGGGAATGAGTCTCTGGAAAGTGCATCTGTACTGTTAAGATTTACCTTTTTCTTTATATATTTATGTATTCATATTTTATATGGTTAGATGTATATTTATATATAGAGAAAATAATTTACTCATTTATTTATTTATTCCCTATATTCAAATACATTTTCATATATATTAATTCTTTTATCTATATTTACATAGATATTAATTCACTTACCCATATTTAGGTTTACATATGTACTTTATACATTTGTGTGTGGGGGTGGGGGTGGGGGTGCGTGCATGTGCATGTGCGTGTGTGTATTTTGTAACTCTCCACCTAAGGCAATAATTCCCACAGTTGCCATGGCCTCTAACCCTCAGTGCACTGGCAAACACCAACAAACTTTTACTGCATTGCATCAGCCTGATTGAGCCAGGACTGATGGCAAATCAACTGGTTGGCTTACAAGCTTGTCAGCATATGGATAGTGGAAGTTTTCTTTTGCTGGAGGGCCAGAGCAAGTGTTAGAGTAGCTGCAATAGCATCTTTGATAAACAATTATGGTCTTAACTATTCTTGCCACAGATTGTTTTCTATAGCTAATTTATCTCAAGATCCTTGTTTCTGGATTTACCATCTATAAGATTCAATTTTTAGTATTTTAATTCATGATATTGTGCTATCTTTTTCATCCTTTTAGAGGTAAATACTATGAAACACTGTCACCCACCACCATCCCAATGTCTGTGGCTGAAACCCTTAACTGTCTTTCTACATTGTTTAAAAAAAATTACCCTCTTTTTTCTGCCCCTCACTTTCACAGTTGGAGAACCTGCTCTTCTCTGCTTCCCCAGATGACAGTCTGACCATCAAGACTCCCCAGGGCAAAGGAAAGAAGGTCAGCAGCAACATCATCACACCACGCACCATGAAGCTGGGTCAATGGGCCAGTGAGAGCCCCTGGAGTGAACCAATAACGCCATCCACAGGGACCTCCCCGCTGCACCCCACTGACAAAAAGTGAGTTATTTGGCTTCATCATTGTCATTGCATTTTTCTTCTCGTTTTTCTTTATTTTCATCATCATCTTTGCCTTCTGTACTTATTCTATTTGTTTTCTTTCTTCATATTCCTTATTTTTCATTTTCATTTTATTCTTCCTTTCTTCTTCTACCTTATTGATTTTCATCATCTTTATCTTACCACCCCAATCTCATGCCTGTTGTCATGGGGGTCTTAGTAGATGAAGAATGAAGCCCAATGTAGTGGGGATTGCCCCTGCCTTGGAATTCAGCCCTTGCCTCAACTAATTTAGCATAGTCTCTTCTTCATCACCTTTCTCACCTCTCTCATCCTAATGTGTGTGAGCCGTGCTGAAAGGATGAAAGGCTGGCTTTCTGTCAGTCCTGAACGGCCTTTGTACTCTGTTTGCTATTTCCTCTTTACCCTTTACACTACCATACTAACCTACAGTGCTCTGCAACCTATGACATCTAGCATATTTTTTTCCTAGTGGTTAACTAATTTTTAAGGGCAGCCCAGTTTGATCGAGTCATAGTGAGTCATATTGCCATTTTTCCCTCCATATTCAAGGTATGTTAGGTTTTTTAAAGTTTTCTCACAGTCTATCTTTTTGGTATCCACAACAAGCTGTAGAAAAAGGGGGAAGGACTGCTCCTGGAGGCTCAAAGGTACAACACATTTCAGTCCGTGGTTTACCATGAATAGAAGCATGTTTCCTCCAGGCCCATCACGGTTTGATCGGGTCCATCACATTTTTCCCTTTCTGGTAAAAAGTTGGACACATTTTTCCCGTTTTGTCACGGATTTCTATGTGTGAAACATGGACATTGGGCAGCTTTGGAGTACATTTGTGGCTACATTACGAACAGAAGTCCTCAAAACAAATAGCAATTATTCTATTCAAAAGCTAGTGACGACCCTGGGAGCCCTTTTAGCAGGTGCTTCCTTGGGTTCCAGATCTGGGTCTGGGTCAAAATGCTTTCTATTATGTTTCTTTACTTTTAAACCAGTACACTGTATATTTAGTTCAGTAAATACAATTACTTGTAGCCTATAATCCCATTTCATTACTTAACTCGGTATCAATTTTCATTTCCAAAATTCCATGCTCACCTACTTACCTCCATCTTCCAGGGAGGCCCTTGATGTGATCTACCAACACATGAAAGGGCGCAAGAGGTGGCCACAGCCCATAAGAAAAGTGCTCAGTGAAAGTTCTTCCCAATCTATGCTGGATAGTACTTCTACCATGCGGAAACTAGAGCCCTTAGAGGTAAGAACATGAAAGAGAGAGTATTTATATGTCATAGACCTAAAAATTAAGAACTCTTTGAGTTGATATTAGATTGAAAGGTAAGAAATAGAGAAAGTATTTGATTTTCACATAGATTTAGAATGTATAAGAGAGTGAGTGTGAGTGAGAGTGAGAGTGTGTGCGTGTGTGTCCGTGTGTCTGTGTCTGTGTGTGTCTGTGTTCGTGCTGGATGTTACTTCTATCATGTGGAAACTAGAGCCCTTAGAGGTAAGAACATGGAAGAGAGAGTGAATTTATGTGTCATAGACCTAAAATTAAGAGTGCGAGTGTGTGTGTGTGCGTGCGTGCATGCGTGTGTGTGTGTCTGTGTATCTGTGTGTGCGTGCGTGTGTGTGTCTGTGTTTCTGTGCGTGTATGTGTCTGTTCATGTGCATGTGTGCATGCGTGCGTGCATGCGTGTGTGTGTGTGTGTGTCTGTGTATCTGTGTGTGCGTGCGTGTGTGTGTGTGTGTGTGTGTGTGTGTGTGTGTGTGTGTCTGTGTGTGTCTGTGTTTCTGTGTGTGTGTGTGTCTGTGTTTCTGTGTGTGTACGTGTCTGTGTTTCTGTGTGTGTACGTGTCTGTGTTCATGTGCGTGTGTGCATGCGTGCGTGTGTATGTTCGTGTGTGTGTGTATGTGCTTGTGTGCATGTGTGCTGTGTGTGTGTGTGTGTGTGTGTGTGTGTGTGTGTGTGTGTGTGTGTGTGTGTGTGTGTGTGTGTGTGTGTGTGTGTGTGTGTACATGTGTGTGCATGCGTGCGCGTTGTGTGTGTGTATGTGTGTGTGTGTGTGTGTGTGTGTGTGTGTGTGTGTGTGTGTGTGTGTGTGTGTGTGTGTGTGTGTGTGTTGTGTGTGCGTGCGTGCGTGCATATGTGTGTGTGTGTGTGTGTGTGTGTGTGTGTGTGTGTGTGTGTGTGTGTGTGTGTGTGTGTGTTATTTATTTCATTCCCAAGAAAAGATTCAGGGATGTTGAATTTTGCTACTGTTTAAAACATCCATTTTTACTTATTTCTTTTACCCACAAAAAAGTCTAATCTTCTCTTAAGAAATTGTTCTGATTAATTCATAATATTGATCCATTTAATCAGTTCATCTTGTTAAATTTTATTTGTACCTCAGCTCCCAACACTGCCAGAAATCCCTGAAGAAAAGGATGGTGAATCCAGCGATGATGACTACTTCAACTCAAGCGAAGTCAACTGAGGAATAACTAATGTCCTGGAATTAAATCTAGGAAGGGGAAATGCTTTCCAAGATATGTCAAAACTTTGAAGCTAAAAGTTGAGGACTGCCTTGAAGTATTGCCTCAAATTACTGTACCATATACATGCACCAGATTTTGTACACTATAGATTTTGAAAATCTTTGGTTTAGAGTTATATATTTTGAAGTTTTTCTTTTCTTCTAAGGATTTTCCTTTTCCTTTCTTTCTGAAGAACATAAAAAATATGTTTTGAAAGTATTGTAGATGGTAAAGGAACCACAAATTAGTAATACTTAACAGGCAGTTGAGTTTTTGTTTCATATGTGTATAATGTGTAATTCATCAGTTATGGAATCTCACTGTTTGTAATTACACTGGATTACTGTGATAAAAGGATCATCTATTCTTATACATAATTTGGTGGATGACTTGCTAGTAGCATTAAGGTACCTAGAGGTATTGAACACTGCCACATCTAGATTTCCTAATTACTGTAGAAAAGCACAGAGAATGACTGGTATAGTGCTTTGTGCTTTGTAATGTAGCTACAATGAAAGTGATTTATATAGCAAGTTGTCTTTGTATTGTTTCAGTGCCTATTGAGCCAGTTATGTTAAGGTCTGTTTGATTAGTAACTTTTAACTTGTACATGCTCCTTAGGATTTTACATGGTAAATATATATTTATATTTCAACTGAGACTGCATGGGAATTATTCATCTCTGTTATGACTACATAGTAAGAAATGAATGGAAAAACACTCTACCATGTTGATACTATGGTAGAAAACCCACAGTGCACAAACTAGATTTATTTGAAAAAGTGATAAATAAATCTAGTTTCTGCATTGTGGGCTTTTCTACCATAGTAAGAAATGGGATGAAATGCTTTAATACATTCCAGTTTGCCATTAATAAACTGACTTCCTGTACGACTAAGATTACAAAATTAGAGTTATAGTACAAAAAATACTCATACTTTAGATTGTCATAGGAACACCAAATCATTAAAAATAATTGTTTTATTTCATATTTTAAAAAACAGTTGATAACCATTACTTGAATACTTTACAACTTATGACAAAAAGCAGGGAATTTAGTTTGATACAAAAATCTTGTTTATGTAAGCGTGTGTGTACTTTTCCTTTTTTATCGATTATATTTACAGAATATCCTAATTCCTGTCTTCTTGTTTAATTTTTTTTTTTTTTCATTATTTTTTTAGATTTAACTAGTAAATATTATTTTTATTTTTTTTATTTGTTTTTACTTACTGTATTATTTGAACTATGTTAAGATATAAATCTTGCATTATTTTGTTACACAAGTTTGTCATATGAAAACAACTCTCAAATTTTCAGAGTAGTCTAAGTCTTTTGGACCTATGGTCTGTTGTAAATACCTGTTTTCATGAATGCTTTATTTACTCTTTTTTTTTTTCCTTTTGTCTCTTTACAAAAGAAATATTAAATGCTATTGAATTACTTTCTGGTTGTTTTTCTGAATTGCCTTGCTCTAAGACCTTTAACCCCTTGCTGCCAGGTGGCATGTTCATATATGCCATGGGTGTTGTGGACCAAGCAGCAAGTGTCATCACATAACTATTCCTATGCCAACAGCTCATCTGACTGAACTTGATAATAACAGCATCATTTTTATTATGAAACTTTTAGCAACAGCAGCTAAAGTGAAGGTAAACCTTCATTTTATAAAGCTTTAGGTACCTAATGTTGCCCACAAATTACCAAATGAACCAGGTGCAAACGGAAAACTCATTGCACACCAAAAACCCTGTGCTAATGGTCACAAGAAAATTTTTTAAAGCGGTGTTAATGGGTGATTGAAGAAAATTAAAGGAATTGGGATAAAACGAAAACAAAAATCAGTTACTTTACATAAGTATTTTATTATCAACATAAAAGAATGCTTTAGATAAGAGCCCCCCAATACCATGCTTGTTGTCGTGGGGGGGGGTTGGCTTTGGAGATGGAGATTGAGGCCCACTATAGGAGATCACCTCTTCCTTGGGCCTCAACCTTCGCCTCAACTAATTTTGCTTGGTCTTTTCTTCTCCATTCCTCTTCCGTATCTTCTTCATCCCTTTCCTCTATCTCATTCCTAAAGTGTGAGTTCCATATTGAAAAGATGAAAGGCTGACTTTGTGTCAGTTATGAAAGGCTTCCGGGAGCCCTGGGCACGGTATTCCCTTGATTAATTGCTTAGCCCTTACCCCTCGTGGGGACCCTGAGGGGAAGACCGTTTTTTCCCATTTCACTCTAGCTCACCATGGTCAATAATGGAGATTCTTTATCCTTAATAGGGGCATTAAAGCTTGCCCCTTCATCAGCTAGCCAATCTGAATTCGATTTTGATCGTTTTCCGACCCCTTCACCTTTGAACACGGTTCCGACCGTTGATACTAATACCTTTTCCTCAACGTTAACTGACAACTATGCATTCTGAAACACCCACACAGGTTATTACTCAACCTTCAGAATGCGCCCCTTCCTCTCTCACAACATTCTCCTCTCCATCTCCTACTGCACAGTCTACCCCCTTTTCCTTTATTACAACTCTTCATCCTTACTGTCTTACTCCATCCCCATAGTACTACCTCATGCACACCACCCCATCTTCCTCCTGCCCTCATCCTTCTGATTCCACCTCTGCAAACCTATGAGTACACTCTGCCTCAGCCAAATGGGATCGATTCTTTGTGATTCCCTCTACAGCCCCTGACTGACAATACCCTTCTCTTCCGACAATGTCACTAAAAACAAATAAGCAAAGTTTCCTTTCACAGTTGTTCCAATCGTTCATGCCATGTCACAGTTACATCTGAGTCCCAAGCCGGTGCACATCTACCCTGACCTCACTTGCAATCCCATTCCTGTTGACATTTTAGCCACCCAGCCAAACTCTGTCGCTCCTCTGTCCTCTACGTGCCCAACCTGGGCATGACCGTTCAAATTGCTCTGCTCAGTCACGTATGTGTGCCAATTGTGGTGGTTCCCATAATGTATTTCATGAAAACTTCCCTGCCTATAAGCTTGAATGTGAGGTAGCAGTTCTCAGATTCAAACTTGGCCTACCTCTACGTGAGGCCAGACAGGTGAAAAGGTTTTTCTCTCTCTACCTATTCCAGAACAGTCCTTTGCTCTGCCCCCCTCCCATCTTCCCAAGATGTCTCTGCATCTCCCCCAATATCTCTTCCCTTTACCATGAACCACCTTACCTCTATCCCCCCTCTACCCTAAATCCAGATGCTCCAGTCTCCAATGCCTACCCGTTCTCCTCACTTTCCCTGTCGCACCAGACAACCTAAACGTTCCACTCCATCTTCGCTTACCCCATCCTCTTCTAGGCCCTCCTTTTCCTCTGCTCCCTTCTTCTCAAAGAGAGAGAATGTTCCACTCCCTCATCCACCCTCCAATCCTCTATTCCTTTTCCCTCTATGTTCAAAGTATTTGTTGATATCCATTCTCCTCCCCCTCTCTTTCCCAACACTCCCCATATTCTCCTCCACCTGCACCATTCCCTATTTGTTCCCCATTACCCTTACCTCTCCCACCTGGATACTCATGTGAATCCCTTCTGTTGCAACAGTGTCCTTCGGATCCCTCCCGTCCTGACATTTTTCCTGATACTTTAAAGCCTTCCCCAGTCACCATAATCTCACCTTCCGGATTCCTTTCCTACTTCTCCAATAACTATCTCTATTCGTATTACTCATCGATAATCTCACAATAGCTCTTTTGCCAGTTTTCCTTAAACAATGTTTCTATACCTTCCCCAGCCACAGATACACTCCATTTCACCCAATCACCCTATGACCTTAACCCTTTCCTTTACTAATCTCCAATTTACATAATTTGCACCCCCTCTTTACCCTGTTCCTATCATACTATCCTATAACACTCTAACCTTTGATATTTAACATATTTTATCTTCTACAAACATTCTGAATACTCTGTTTAGCCAAATGTGATCGATTGCTTGTGATCACCTCTACAGCCTCTTACTCTGACGACACTCTCCTCTTTCCGCAATGTCTTCAATAACAAGTAGGCAAAATCTCCTTCCTCAGCCACCCCAGTCCTTCCTGTCTTGTTACAGCTACATCTTAATCCCAAGCATTATCTGACTGACTTCACTGGCAAACCCATTCCTGCCCAGCCTTATCCCTCCCTCAATACTTGTACCAGAATTGTTTCCATCTCCCCGACAAACTGCATTGTCTATGACAAGGATCCGTCAGATTGTGAAGACTTACTGGCCTGCTTAATGGCCTATGAAGCAGTATCAGTATAACCGTTCCGCCTAGAGACTGCTGTAAGTCCTCTACCTATGTTGCTGAGATTACTTTCTGTGGACATGATCTCCCCCTTCATGTTTATATTGGCGGAGTCCATCCCTGTATGACCATATCAATCTACCTCTGTCAATGTCAGAATTGTTGGCATCTAGGCTTTCCTGCCAGACACTGCCACTCCACAGCCTGATGCCCTCTATGTGCCCAACCAGGTCATGATTGGTCTACCATGCACATATGCTAGTTTTAGTGGCTCCCATGATGTATTTTACTGGAGCTATCCTACTTACAAGTTTAAGCCTGAGGTGGCTATTCTCAAATTCAAATTTGACCTCACTTAACTCAAGGCCAAACAGGATGCACATTAACGAAGTTTTTTCTTTTATTCCCTACGCCAGTGCTGCCCTTCACTCTGCATCTCCCCCTCCCTGCCAAGGTGTACCCTCCATCTTATGTTTTCCCTTCTACCCTCTCCCAGTCAAATTCTTTTGCCATTCTAAATCCACACACCCCAATCACTATTCCTCCTCACTGTACCTGTAGCAGACACCCCATATTCTACCACACCCTCACCTCCACCTACCTCTTCATCTACCCTCAGATGCCGGTCTCTTATTCTCCCCCTCATAAGAAAACTTTCATTCTTGAAACTTCCCAACTCCAGTGCAGAAACTTTAAAATATTCAAAACTTTCTAATAATGTCTAAAATCGACACAGAAACCCCTCATCCACCATCTGATCCATCTCCTTCTCATGTTCCCCCAACACCCCTGACCCTAGCGACCCAGCACACCCCATCCCCCTGTCCATCCCTACTGTCCTTTCACATGAATCCCTTATGTGGCAACAATACCCTCCCCCAGATCCTCCCCCTCCTGACACCCCTGCTGATACTTCACATCCTTCCCCTCACCCCTCATCTCATCACCATTCTTTACCCTCCTTCTTCGACACACATTTTTACCCTTATCACTCTTGGATTATTTCTTAACTCCTCAGAGATGGGTACGGCTATAGCCGCCATGACATAACGGCCTATGACGTCATGTCATGACTTTAAATGGGTGGGCCGGCTGTACACAGCTTAGGCCAAGCCACAAAGTCTAGACATGCATTATATATCACAAAAAATCAGGCCCTGTCATCATAGAGTTAACAGCTTTTCTGCGTTGTAATATTCACATTTTCCGTTCTCACAGACCTGATCTTTGTCAAATCCTTTTATCTTTTAACCAGTCCATTATCTGCTTCCAAGAGTCTTCTCATATACAGACCACAAATCTCCTTCATCCTCATGTTACCCTATCCTCCACTCTTAATTATGGATGCCATACATATTTTTCTGCCTCTACCTCCCTTATTGCTCATCTTGATATAATCCACCACTGCGGGATTTGCTTAGCTCTAGGCACCTTCTGCTCCTCGCCAGTTGAGAGCCTACATGCATGCCAACTTTCTCTTGATGCCATGTCCTTCTCTCTCTCCGATGCTATGCTCGCTTGCAACAACTTTCCCTCACCAAACAAGCTATCCCTCCATCTCTGCTTAATTTTGGTAATGATAGTAATGATAATAATAATATTGATAAAGATAATAGCAATGAAAAGACTGATAGTAAAAATGAGAATAATGACATAAAATATGATTATGAAAATAGTAATAAAAATAATATTAATAAAGAAAATGATTATGATAATAACAATGATTTTAATAATAAAAAAACAATAATATCTGATGATAACAGTATTGATGATGACGAAAATGATGATAATGATTGTAATGATAATAACAATAACTTCTGTTATAATAATTGTTATAATGATACCAACAACAATGATAAATACAATAATGACGATGATAATAGTAATGATAAGGATAGTAACAATGATAGTAACAATAACAATGACGATGATAATGATAATAGTGATAAATAATGATAGTAATGAAAATAATGATGATAATAAAAATGATGATAATAATAATAACAAAATTGATAATAATTGCAATAATAATGATACTAGTAATAACAATAACATCAATAATGAAAATGGTTATACCAACAACAACAAAACAACACCAGTAGGAATAATAAAATCAATATATGATTAGATATATAACTTTCAAAATGTTCAAAACGTTTCAAAATGTTTAAAATGGTTCAGAAATGATCTCGGCGGTTACGGTGTTTTGGGGACACCCGTATATATAGAGAATGAAAATCATGATATATAAATAAAAACATAACCCTTTCAAAATGTTCAAAATGTTTCAGAATGTTCAAAAAGGTTCAGAATTGACCTCGGCGGTCATTATCGTTATTGTTATCATTTATAGTAGTAGTAGTAATAGAAGTAGTAGAAGTAGTAGCATTATTACCAATATGAATAGTAATGATAATAGTGATATTACTATTATATTACTATTAGTATATTCTATTCTAATCATTATTATTGTTATCATTATAATATATATATTTTTATTATTACTATTATTCTATTACTA
>NW_020870673.1:618435-623435 GCF_003789085.1 Penaeus vannamei | reverse complement strand
AAGGATAGCAAAAAGCAAATCTCCTGGCCCTGATGACATCCCGCCGAGGTTACTACGTGAATTCGCTCCTGAACTCGCCACCCCCCTCTGCGACATCTTTAACTGCTCCATCACTGAGGGCGTGGTGCCTGACCTATGGAAGCCTGCTATCACAGACCCAATTCCCAAAACCAATCCACCTAATTCTCTCGATGACCTTAGGCCCATATCATTAACACATATTCCTTGCAAAATACTCGAGAGAATGATTGCTAAAGAATTGTGGAAAATATTCGCCCCAAAATTAGATCGTCGCCAATTTGGAAATACCAAGGGTAGCTCCACAGTCCACTACCTAGTTGACCTGATCAATTACATCACTTCAAATGTAGACAAAAGACTCGAGGTCACTACCGTCACCATCGACCTGAGGAAAGCATTTGATCTCATCGACCACACCACATTAATTAAGAAAATGATTTCTCTGGGTTTCCACGAGGGCTGGGTGAAGTGGATATCTTCCTTCATCAACCTTCGCTCCCAGAGGACTCGTGCAAACAACCAAATATCCGATGAAATTGATCTTCACTGCGTTGTCCCTCAAAGAACGGTTCTCGGCCCAATATTGTTTCTGATAATGGTAAATGAGGACAAAATTCCGCACGTGAAGATCTACAAATATGTGGACGACATGACACTTGCACTAGCACATCAACCAGGGCAAGGAAACACCTTATTACAAGACGCCCTTAAGCAAGTGTCAGAGTGGGCTTCAACTAACAAAATGTCTATCAACACCAAGAAATGCACAGAAACAAAATTTAAATTTAACAAATTAGCCGACAGTGGTAGTACTCTAAAAATAGGCGAGGAACTCTTAACTCGGGCCAAAGAGGTGAATCTATTGGGAACAGTTATCAGTGACGATTTAAAGTGGTTCGCCAACACCAAGAAACTGATTTCAAAGTGTGGAAGAAAGTTCTTTATGCTAACCAAATTAAAATCTTTCGGTGCATCCCAAGAAGACCTCCTTCGCATATGGACGAATTTCCTTCGACCAGTCTGTGAATATGCAGCACCAGTCTGGCATTCGTCCATTACCAACTTTGAAAAAATAAAATTAGAAAGACCAGAAAAGAGCATTACGTATCATTCTCGGGTCAAACTACACCACATACACAGAGGCACTAAAGCAACTGCAGATACCCTCTTTAGAAGACCGGAGAAAATACCTAACAGAAAAATTCGCACACATCTTTACATCTACGAGACATCGGCACCTGCTTCCCGACTTGCGTCAGTCAAGCAGACAGCTTCGTGAGGATGTTAACAACAAATGTGAACCAAAGTGTCATACATCCAGATATTATGTCTACTATTCCCTATTGTATTAGACACTTAAATGATAACTTTGTAAAGTAACAATTTTACCCTTGTAACTAAACTTTACTAATAAATTCTTTATTATTATTATTATTATTATTATATCTACATTATACACACGCACATACATACACACCCCCGCGCGCCCGCGTATATATATATATATATATATATATATATATATTATATATATATATATATATATATATATATATATATATATACATATACATATACATACACACACACACTTATATTTACACACGCACGCACACACACACACACACACACACACACACACACACACACACACACACACACACACACACACACACACACACACACACACACATATATATATATATATATATATATATATATATATATATACATACATATACATATAAATACACACACCCATATATATACACACATACATACATGTATGTATATATTATATAATATGCAGTTATTATGTAATATGTCAAGGAATATCATAAAGAGTATGATACAGTTAAGTCTAAGCTGAAATAACCATTTTCTTTGGTTACTTTGAATACGTTTTCGTTCTTTTGCATTCATAAATACTTTTATAGTCTATTGGGACTTATTTGTGTAAATGTAGATAGTTTCATAATTATGTGGGATAAAGTAAAATTAGTTGATTTGAAAAGCATTAGTAATTGTCACAATGGCGTAAACGAAGTCATTTTAATTTTGATTTGAATGTTTGCAGGTTGTCAGTGGATCTTGGTGGTGTGGAATAGACGTAAGGAATTGTATACTATTTTATATAGCTTGTATTCACACTAGTTTCACTTGTCGTTCGTAGCCAGTACTCCAGCAGTATAGTTGAAAGTATCACTGATATTTTTACAATACATGCGTATTACAATATTTACACACACACACACACACACACACACACACACACACACACACACACACACACACACATATATATATATATATATATATATATATATATATATATATATATATATATATATAAATAATTTATATATATACATACACATATATATACATACATACATTACATATATATATATATATATATATATATATATATATATATATATATATATATATATTATACATATACATATACATATATATACACAAATATATACAAATATATGTATATATATGTACACACGTATATATATATACTCGTTTATATATATATATATATATATATATATATATATATATATATATTTATATATGTATACCTATATATGTATATATATATATTCATATATACATACTTATATACTTTCATACACACACACACACGTATATATATGTTGATGTTTATTTATTGATTTATTTGTATATTATATATATATATATAATATATATATATATATATACATATATATATATATATATATATATATAGATAGATAGATATACTTATGACGATAACGATTACAATAATAACGATGATGATACTAATGACGATGATTATGGTCATGAGCATACTACTCCTGCTACCAATAATAGCATTAATAATGATAAAAAAATGGCAATAGCAGAACATGAATTAGTTGCGTTTAAATTTCTTATTGTGTAAGTCTCGGGTCTAACTCTTTCGCCTCAGATTTGAAATTAGTTCCAAGACTTTTCTAGCATAAACGTGTTTGTCTAAATTCTTTGTTCTAATGTCTGCAGCCTCAGTCGTGCCGTGCAATCTATAGGAGTATTTTTAGCCTTATCAACTACCCGATAAACCTGACACCCCGTTTTGCAACCGAGCTTAGCAAGTGCCTGCTGAACCCCCCTGCGTGGCTTGGGGATCCCGCACGACCTAGTGCTACAGAGGGCGTCCCCGGGCTCATGCAATCCGGCAACGGAGTGCGGGGCGGGAGAAAGCGAGGCGGCCAGGGTATAACGCGGGTGAAGGTGCGCGCCGGCGTTGCGTTCTAACCTCCTTCCCGCTGCACACATTTCGCTCGGCAACGGCTCCTCTCAACCTGTGACGCGCAGCTGTTGTCCTCGCTTTCGTTTTTAAAAACATTGACGGTTCTCCTTCGTTTATTCTGTCCTTGCCTGATTTCATTTATCCGATGACATTTCCATTGGCATGTAGAATACACTTGGATGGTCAGTATAAGCATACACTTGGATGATCAGTATTAGCATACACTTGGTCGGTCAGTATAAGGGCGTACTCAAAATTACCCAAAACCATGCTCTTAAATCAACACAAATAACGTGAGAGACATGGCTTTCAAAATGACAAGTTCACCGCAATCCTAGCCGTGACGCAACCCATTGTTGTGAAGAAGCCGCGGCCTGCCTCTTCAGCTGTAATTATCCAATGAGGTTGCGGGTGTTTTTTGGTGGCTCGCCAATGGTTAACCCTGAAGGCTCTTCTTCTACCAATTGTACTCACCTGCAGGGAGTTAAAGTGTTGGCAAACGTTTCATATACAGGTAAAAGGGAAGAGTATAGCCCACCGGAATCTAATTGACAAGCCATCAAGTAAAAAACATGCAGAACCTTACAGCGCCAACCACCCATGCCCGAGGGAGTAGCGTTCATTCACTCTTTATGTGCTTTTCTTGTACTAACTCGTTGCTCATTCTTATGTTGTTATTATGCATAAAACCTTCTGAATAAAAAACACAGGCCTTTTAAAATATCCGAGCATCGTATTCCCAAGCAAGCTCATTCGAATACAAAGCAACGGACCATGAACGTACTGCAAACGTTAAAAGCGCTCACAAACAGGTTAAAAGAACAAGATATGTTACGCACTCAAGGATTTTGTTTTATCTTTGTTTAGCTTGTTTTTGTTGGATGTTTTGTGTGCTCATTTTAGTGTGTTTACGCCCATGTTCTCGCGTTTCCGTCCTTCTAAATAGTTGCATTGCTGACTGACAAATACGTGTTTAAAAAGATTACAAACTTCACGCGCAATTCACTCCAGACCATAATGCTTGCATTGCACTCCCACAAATTATTTACAGCTATTTCAAAACAGTCAATTAATCCACTTTGCGCAGACCCATACACTGAGAACATGACGCAAGGACAGGAATGCAACGTACTGTGCAAACGGAAAAAAAGGGTTATTTACTACCGCGGAAAAGGGACTGCGACTAGTTGGGAAAATTAATTCAGATAATTCAAGCGAGTCCTGAGAATCGATAGGAGCCAAGTGAAAGGGAATTGTTGGGAATGAAACATCGTTATGAATGATGATTGCTGCGAAAATCATGTAAAACACACATATTATATGTCACGTTCATGAAAATGGTGGATGAGCACACAGACATGATTATTTGTCTTCCTTCCGCTCTCCTCTCTTTCCTTTCCCTTTCGAGACCTTCTACATGTACTGAGGCTATTGCTCTTAAATGCTCTGGCCATTAAGCTGGCGGTCCACCTGCAAATCAAAATTACATTCTCTCTCTCTATCTCTCTATCTATTTATCTCCCATCTCTCTCTCTTTTTCTCTGACTGTCTCTCTCCGTCCCTCTTTCACCTCTCTCCCTCTCTCTATCTATCTCTTTCTCTTTCTATCTCTCTCTGTCTCTGTCTCCGTCCCTCTTCCATCTATCTCTCTCTCTCTGTCTGTCTGTCTGTCTCTGTCTGTCTGTCTGTCTCT
>NW_020870673.1:595935-603435 GCF_003789085.1 Penaeus vannamei | reverse complement strand
TTATTTGATAGAAAGTACACACTTTGAACCAAATCAAATTTAAGAAATATATAAAACAGATATTAAGACACTCAAACATACAACAGGACAGTTTACGTCAGCATTAACACAATGAAAGATACAGTGACAGAAACAATAGAAATGTTCTTCAGAGTATGTGATTCTTTTACATTAGCTATTAGTTCAATTTCTTTTATAGCTTAGTACACAATAAGCGGTTTCGGGTTATAAGCTATAAGCTGTCTTTTGGTTTTCATTTTCAAAATGACTGAACTTTGAGCATTTTGGTAAAAATGAAAATAATAGTTATTCATCCTGTCACCTAGGTGGCCCACCTAAGCTAGACCTCGGTGGAGGGGCAACGCCTCTGCCGACCCCCCGGCTTAACTAATTCAAGCATGACGAGCCATAGATCCAGACATCCGAAAGCAGGGTTCCCGAGATCTTTGCTCCATACGCCCACACTCGGTTAAATGGCTATGGGAGAAAGACGTGCTACATCATTCAGCATGCGCGCCACAATCCAATCTCCCCTCCACACAGACCACAAACACTCCAGTTTTTCGTTTTACCTTAAATGGCTTTAGACTTAGCTACTTCACAATTTAGAGAATGAACTGAACTCCAAGGGGCTCTGCATCATATGTATTTACAATATATGGATCTGTGGGGCGGGGACCTTTGCTGAAGCCTTCACAAATCTTGCAGCAGCGGCAGCCCCCTAAATTATGATTCCCAACTGGGGCCATCGTAGACATTGTGGACATCAGATATGACACTCTGAGTCCCTGCTGGAAGGTCCTGTAATGAAAGTAGTACATTACTATTTAAAATGGAATTGTTAAATAAAACTGCTACATTTTACACCTCAAGATTTATCTTCTATACAAAACACGTGTATATAAATACATACATGCACACATACACATATCTATATCATACAGATATGCAAATAAATATAGATATATGAATGTAGATATAAATGAGTATATGTATGTGAATATATATTATAAAAAATACAAACACAGCAACGTGTATACAAAGACAGAAAGGAAGTCTACAATCAATGATTCTCAGTTTTTCAGATGAATAAGTAATCGAAATGGATCAATATCCGCTACTTGTTTGTCCGAGGGTAAACTCTTAACGAGTTCGAAACGTTATGATTTAGTTTCATTTCTTATTTGAATTATATATATATATATATATTATATACATATATATATATATATATATATATATATATATATATATATATATATATATGTATGTATGTATGTACACAACGACTGCAGTGCAGCTACAGCTTTTACATGTTAAGTGCGAAGAATCGAGCAATGAGTGGTCTTGTCAACGAGCCATGCGATGTGAAAATATGCATAGTTGATGTTGAAGGAAAAATATGTGTTGTTAAGCTGACGAATCTGAAAAAAAAAGAAAAAAGATAGTGAGGTTTTGCAAGATGGGACATGAAAGCAAAGGTGGAGGCGATAAGTGAATCCTAAGGCATTTAGCGTACAGAGACAACAAGCAAGAGCATAATAAGCGGAAGCAGTAGTTAGAATTGGAATGCTCTACAAGAAAAATAGTAATAAAGTACAGAAACCTGTTAGGTAGACTGAAATTGATTTTGCAATCCTCCAAATAGATGAAACCTACATATCCTAATGTAGCGAGAGATAAAGAAGCAGTAACTGAAATGGAAATAAAGTATACATCAAGACCATAAAGGAAGAGATAAACCCCCAATTTGCTCGATAAAAAGTCACAGCTTGGCCAACCTGCGTGGAACATTGAACGATACTGCGAAGACAAAAAAAAAAAAAAAAAAAAAAAAAAAAAAAAAAAAAAAAAAATTGTCGATGCTGGAATTATGCGAAAAGAACAATAAATACCCTTTTAAGGTACACAAAGTAACTGATGCCATAAAGAAAGCTACTCATGAAGACGATAAGAAAAATTAGATATTAAACAAATATTACCAAAGGTGACATAGAACTGCTATTAAAAATGGAAGAAGTAAAGATCTAAAATGAACAAAGGACAAAAAAGTTCACTTAGAGGTTTAGAGTTCTAACAAAATAAGTCTACTGCCAGACCCAAAATGTAAATACAAATATAAGCTTTGTAACCAAAAGGAATACCGAGATTATCTGGAACTAATTTACACACATGCAGACAGTTTAGCCTCTGAGTTACCAGAAGTAAATACAACAATGAAAATGAATAAACCTGGTGTAACATGTATCACTGAATACAAACCGTCCTTCCACGGATGGAACATAGAACTGAAAGACAATACTATTTGGAAAAATGGGGCATGTGGTTGCAGAGGGAGAGCAGCAATATTAGCAAGGAGTTAGAGATTTATCGAGACCACGGAGATTTCCTGGAAGTGCTGCATCTTTCGGAAACCAGAACCAAAGAAATTCTACTAGCAGAATTTTAATAGCAAAATCAATTGGAAAAAAATACAGCATGCTGGCGTTGTCACATTTTTTTTCAACCTGTCTGGGAAGAGAGACAATCTGTTTTCATACTTCAGTGACAATAATCGAATGCCTATGGCTTTAACATTTATCTAAATTCATTTATCCATCTTTAAACGTTCACTTCAGGGTAAAAACAAGAAAATCGATACCCAGCATTGCCACAGGGGATGAGTACTGCAACATGTTAAACTCTAAACTACACTTATACCCTGTTTGCACTAGCGGATGCAAACTACTGTTTTAGATACACTGATGCAATAGAGGATGGTAAACTCTGTACACTGTTCTAAACTTCAACGTCTCCAACTGGACTGGGGAAAACTCTACAGCCATTGAGCTAATAAAATCCACCACGGGAAGAAAAGAAAACTTGTCAACAGCCAGACACTTGCCAGACGTTTGTTGAATCCTTGCGACTTAATTCTGTATTTTCCGAAGCCAATCTGATTTTCAGGTTGACCACAGAAACACTTGCGAAAGCCGCTGGTGCCATTCATAACTGAGATTGTATGACTTATTCATAGCACTACTTCCCATCTGGACGTGCTGGTAAAGAGACATGTAAGGCTAATGATATCCACCCTAGGGTATGGCGAAAGGGGGTCAGTCCTCCTCTGTCTGGGAATTCGCAAGTGATTCATTTATCCAAGCACTGTACCGGCATTGCGGAAATACTTATGCTTGGACATTCAACAACAGTAACACACACATATTTGTGTGTGTGTGTGTTTGTGCTGCTTTGGTCCAGTGATTATATCACTGGACCCGAGCAAGGTTACCAATGGTACTGCACGAAAACTACCGCATGCAATCACAGAAAACGAGTACCGACACACGGAGGTGGATGACTTTTCTTTTACCTCGGTTTGGTGCAGGGAAATTGAGTGGCAGAGTGACAAAAGAAGTAACGGTATATAAATATTTTGCTGCAAAGAATAAGAGTTGGACAGATCTTTTGATTGTTGGTTGTATGATATAAATTAATATACTAAACGGAAGTAAATATTTATATGAACACAAATATTCACTTCTGGATGCGACTTAAGCTGTATATAAAAAATGCGTACAGTTGCCAGGTGTCACTAACTGGTTATTCATTTTCTATTTGCATATAAGTAATTCATTGACTGAATATATTTGATAAATATATGCTATTCACTCAAGTTCAAATCAGGAAACTCACAAAAGCAACTCCACGTCCATAACGTTATTTTACAATCATCACCTGAGGTTGGAAACTTTATTGTAGGCATGGAATGAGGGTAAATTTTAAAGAGCCATGAATATATTTCTTCATTCTCTATTTGCATGGATAATTGACCATTATTATACTTATCAGATGCAGTATTCGCCTTTTCAAATCATCGCTTGACTTAATGAGCAAGATGGATAAGCTTAGTCTATACTCCGTGCGGACATAAATATTGCGGTTGATCTATTCAGGTAGGCCTATATCTCCTTGTGGCAAGCGACAACCCTACAGCTATTTAGGTGAAACTATAGAAAATATTTATACTGTGAGTTCATTCGATAGATTATAAGATTATGTTATAATGTGGACGTAAACATAAATTCTCTATCTATAGATCAAGTTTGTATATGTGACCACATGTAACAAAGTTTTGTGAACATAATTTAATTTTCCCTTCGTAATAACATTTGTATTGCAATGACCAGCTTGGGCCATAGCATATTTTGAATTATGTGATCTGAACCGTGACGCCAGGGCTGGAAAAAGTATTGGACCACGGGCTGGTTTCCAATTCAAGCTGAAGTCATTACCCTAGCAAATAGTATTTGAAGACTAGAATTTGCCTCAGCTGTTCAAAATAAGCTAAGACGTCTGTTAAGATATTGAAACCTCTGCAGTGTGTGACTTTCTCAAGTGGGCGAAGACAAACGCACAGATGAAACTTTACAACTTTATTTCTGTTCTTACCACAAAGAGGCAGGGGGTTATGCATGTTTATTACAACATAAAAAGATGGCATAATCTTCATGGCAAAACACTTATTAGTTGATCCGTCCGAGAGCATTCTAGTGAGGGGTTCATTTCACTTAGAATCACCAATATCCAGAGAGAGCGTATAAAACGAGTCACCATCACTGCTGCTGGCTACCTTGCCCTACCCTTATTTCAGCCACTATCTTTTCGCCTTTAGCACTAATAACATTCCACTAGTTTATCTTAACGTGAAGACGTACTGTACTTCTGCTGAACTTCCACGGCACACGCTTTTCTCTTGACAGAGAACTGTCAATATCACTGCCTAAAATGCATCGCAATCCAGATAAATAGTCCAGACCGCCATGCCCAACACATCTTTTCTCTATTCATGAGCTTCAAGAAGCGTCCCCGAACAAGTGATTGTCAACATGCGCATGCGTAGCAATATTATCAACTGTTCATATTGAGTGCCAAGTGTGTATTTAATTGAAATTGGCCATAGCAACAGTGACAGCAAATTGGAAAGGAAACTCTGTTATGAAATAAGAATAAATACAAAAAGAAGGCTGTTATGAGTAAAATACACCTGTCGAATCAAGTTCACACTTTGACTGGCTAAGAGCACAATTTTGAACAAGCCCTCGCATGTACCGTTAGGCCACATCAATTTTTTGTTGCTTCTCGGATTCGCCACTTTTTTTTTTTGTATTTTGAAAAAAAAGTAGGGTCGGACCTGAAACCATTACAAGTCTGGTTTTCGCAAACCTGTAAGTATTGCCACCATCAGAGGCACATACTGTCGGGAACCAATCAGAGAGCTTCTTTGTAGTCACATGCTAGAGGACAACCAATCAGGAAGCGTCTTATCTTTCAAAACAAGAAAGGTTTTACGTGCTGATGTGCGCCACTCTAAACTCTAGAACTAAATCATACTTACAGTTTTGAACTGTAAGTTTAGTTTAGTTGTAGAGTAGTTTATAGAGCAAGTAGATAGCAGAACAAATCAATATTTTCTTCGTAAAGCTTGCATGCCAAAGACAACAAAATGCCAACGGAAAGGTACCAGACACAGCAAACTTGTCGTTGTACGCGTTTTTGGTTTTCGGGTACGAGTTGTTTGTCTTTTGAATGTTATTGGCTTGTCAAACTTTGGACTGACTTCGTGCAAAACAAAAATTCCAATAATAGCAGTAAATGCAACACACGCAAATTCAGTCAAAACAATGCTTATACGAAATTGTAGTAATAGATCAAACGATACAAAGTGCCATGAAAAACTGAAAACTTGAATAATCCTTTTTTCGCCATATCGCTCGCTCTATTTTTTCTGAAAAAAAAAAAAAAAAAATCTGAGAAGAAACAAAATTGGTGTGGCCTTAACAAGGTATACAGTCTGGTTGTGACTAAGGTTGTAAAAGTAGGATTATATTTAACATAGCATCTGTTTTATTTCAATGAGAAGTGTGTAGTACTCAGCACATGTCATTTCGTGGTGAAAATATTCACACATACAAAAGAGAAATTTCTCTGTAAAGTGTCTCAGATGAATACTTGAAAAGTACATGTTTTGAATTTCTGTAATCGGTTTGTGAACTGTTCGATGATCGATACTGGCAAACAGTAACCGGATTTCACATAGAAGTATCTTATTACGCTGAAGCTGAAAAGTGTTAAATGAAACGCACACAATTCCTGTCGAATTTAAACATCGAAACAGCTGTGGTTGCTGGCTTGCTGTCTTTCGAGGGAACAACGGCAGCCATAATGCTGGTGAGCTATCATGCGAGGCAAGTCTCTTTTTCATATTCCGTTTTGAAGTTTGAAGTTGAAGTTGTTTATTGTCATGCTTAGCAACAGTGTAATAGACTATGATGGAGAAAAAATAAACAGAAAAAAATCTGAGTGAAACTCGCATAACAATATGTAGAGTTGTTGATTGTAAAGTAGAGCTCTTCGCGAAAAAATATCGACAGCACTCTGAACCGGCATCCCAACAAAAGTCTTTTGGATTTGTTTGGACAAAGTCAAGATCAATTTCGGTGGTGGTGGGTTTACTAGGCAAAACTCTATCTAGAAAAGATCCACAAATCAAGAGGAATCAGCTGAACTGAGCCAAAAACAACAACAACAACAACAAAAATGGCAAAGAAAGCCTGGTTATGATAAGAATTCATGCATTGTGACAGTAAAGCTAAATTTAGTTGTCTGTGATATCATTCTGGTCAAAGAAAGCATCGTAAAAGTAGAGAAATTGGTTTTCGGAGTTCCGAAGCCTTTAAATTTGGAGATAGAAAGTGAAGAGAAAGAATTACTACTTGCAGAAATTACACTTGTTCGATCAATAATGGAACTAGAGACAGCAGGATGCTTATAGGCAGTATAGTATCAACATATCACAAATGGTTCATCTTTTGCCCCACGAAAGGTACACTTTATTTATGGAGGCCGTAGAAAAAATTGAAAAGATGAACTAATGCCTTAGCAATCATACCAAATGTTATTCTTCAGCAGCCCGAGGGGAGAAATGTCTCTGGCCTCTAAATCATGCAGGTAAGACCACACTAGAAGAGAGAAACGAAATCAGAGGCATTCCTGTGAGCGATGATCACGAAATGTTAGCAGTATGTCTTCAGTGTGAGGCTTGAAACCAACATCAACAACGAAGGATTAAGACAAATTGACCCAGTGACGCATTCTGATGCACAAATGTTATCCTTGATAAACGAACTTCACCGAGGCTTTAAAGATGAAATTCAACAAATTTAATAAATAAATATGACAAAGATCGTTCTCGAGTTGCCTGCTCTAGCCATAAAGCTGCATCATCCTGACGAAGGCTATGTAAAAGTGATCTTACAAGAATTCCCAAATTTCTTTGCTACAGTAAACCCACTTCGATCTGTGGCATCTTTGCCCGTAGAACAATTGAAGTTTCAATACAAAGGATTCCTAATGCTTTTTGAAGGAATTGAGATGATAATGTATCATAAATACTGATTTTTTGTTGTTGCTGCAAATGGTCCAAGTTTAGGACAATGAGACATGGTTGTAGATTAGGCC
>NW_020870673.1:585935-588435 GCF_003789085.1 Penaeus vannamei | reverse complement strand
TACTCAGGCCCCGAGACTTTAATTGACCTCCAGAAAGTACTTCATCACGGAAATACATTAGCATATGACCTCTGAATGCTCAAGCGGGCGGTTCATCAACAGTTTCGGGAAGGAATGGCGTTTGTTTCTCTCTCTCTCCCATTCTCTTCCTTCCCTTTCTCTTTCGTTCTCTATCTATCTATCGATCTCCCCCTCTCCTTTTTCATCTCTCTCTCTCACTCCTTCTCTCTCTCTCTCTCTCTCTCTCTCTCTCTCTCTCTCTCTCTATATATATATATATATATATATATATATATATATATATATATATATATATATATATATATATATATTTTTTTTTTTTTTGTATATAAATGTATATACATATTAAAAAAGATAATTCATATACTTATATATACATACAGACACAGGCACACACTCACACACATATACATACATACATACATACATACATATATATATATATATATATATATATATATATATATATATATATATATATGCATGTGTGTGCGTATATATATATATATATATATATATATATATATATATATATATATATATATATATATATTATACATACACACACATATATATATATATATATATATATATAAATATATATAATATATATATATATATATATATATATATTATATAATATATATATTATATAATAAATATATATATAATATATATTCATATACATATGTATGTTTGTGTGTGCGTATGTATATATATATATATATATATATATATATATATATACATATGTATGTTTGTGTGTGCGTATATATATATATATATATATATATATATATATTATATATATATATATATATATATATATATATATATATATATATACATATATATATATATATATATATATATATATATATATATATATATATATATATATATATATGTGTGAGTGTGTGCCTGTGTCTGTATGTATATATATGTACATATCTATATGTATATACATATAGATATATACATATATACGTATTTATGCATATTGCATCATCATTAAGGGGGCTGACGCTGACGGGGGCGCATAGCCGCATCCACCCTTCGCTTCCACCTACGAGGATCCCTCACGGCTGGACGCCAGGCAGGGACTCGGCCCATCTCGAGTTCTTTACGACAGGTTTGGTCGATCTGCCCAAGCCACGACTTCCTCGGTCGTCCCACAGGCCTCTTCCACCCAGGGTTTCCTCGAACAGAGACGACCTGATGGGCAGGATCATCCTGAGGAAAGCGAGCCAGGTGGCCGTAGAGCCTGAGTTGGTGATCACGGATTGTGCAGATAACAGGTCCTGTGCCAGTCTCACGGTGCAACCGTTAGTTAGACACATGGTCCCACCATAAGTACCCCATGATCCAGCGCAAAGACCTATTACAAAAGGCTTCAAGACAAAACTCCAAGCCACAGGATAATGTCCAGGTTTTGCTACCGTATAGCAAAACTGGCATTATCAGGGCCTTGAAAACCCTTAGCTTGGTCCTTCTGCACAGGTATCAACATCTCCAAATACTCTTGTCGAGAATGCTCATGACCCCTGCTGACTTCCTGGTCTGACAGCCCATAGTTATGAACTACACTAGATATGTACAGCTCTCTGTGACTTCAATGTCCTCGCCACAAGCACGTACCAACTGAACAGGTTCTCCTAGCAAGTCCCCAAAGTCCTGGACCTTGGTCTTGGCCCAGGAGACCTCTAGATCCAAGGGTTTCGCTTCATTGCTAAATGCATCCAAGGTCACCATTAAGGTTTCCAAAGACTCAGATAGAACAGCAACATCATCAGCAAAGTCAAGGTCTGTAACCTTGATATTGCCCAGTGTTGCTCCACAATGACTTTGAAGAGTAGCTCTGCCCAGCATCCAGTCCATACAAGTGGTGAAAAGAGTTGGCGCAAGGACACAGCCTTGCCTCACTCCTGAACTAACAGGAAAGAAGCTCGACAGGTCCCCACCACACTTTACAGCACTTTCAGTACCAGTATACAGGCTTGCTATTAATCCAATAATCCTTGTTGGAATTCCTCTCAGTCTCAGGATCTCCCAGAGTGACTCCTGATGCACCGTATTGAACCTGCTGCTTTACCACTCTTCAGCTTGGAGATCGCCCCCCTAACTTCAGTTAGGGAGGGAGGATCCTCACTGATGGCAACGGGATCTCGGCACTACCCGCATCCAAGTAAACTGTTAGTGGGTCAACCTGGTACAACTGCTCAAAATACTCAGCCTAACGTTACTGCACCGCAACAGGATCTGAAACGATCTGAGCACTTACTAAGTGAACTACTGTCACCTGTGAAGAGGGCTTGGAGTTCAGCTTTCTCAGGGCTTGGTATGCAGGACAAAGGTCATTTATTAAGAAATGGCCTTCTACCTCCTCTGCAAGACTCCTAATAAACTGTTCCTTGTCCCTTCTTAACAGAGACCAAGTTCTGCGCACTTGAGAACGGTGCAATTCCCGATCCCCTGTCAG
>NW_020870673.1:570935-573435 GCF_003789085.1 Penaeus vannamei | reverse complement strand
GACAATATCAAATATGATTATGAATATATCGATGCTAAAAAGTTATTATAATATTAATGCGAATCTTCGTACTAATGATGATATGATATTAATAATGATAATAAGGATATTGCTTACTATCATAACAATAATACAAATAATATCAATAATAATAATGTAATGAAAATAATAATGTTGATGATAATAATGATATTCAACGTAATGATAATAATATCAATAATATTAGTAATATTAATAAAGATTATTATTATCATCATCATCGTTATTATTGTTATCATTATTACTGTCATTACCTATTTTCATTGTTATCATTATTGTCATTAGTATTAATATCAGGATTATTAACATAATCATTATTTATCCCCAATAATCTCTATTATTTTCATTGTTGATAATCACCATCGTCGCCATGTGCAGTACTACACTTGTTTTTTCCTGCATTATTTTTATCATCAGCATTATCATTATAACTTTTTCTATCAGCATGTTGCCGTCAGCATGCTAGTGCAAACAGCTTAGTCTAGTCTATAGTATTAGTAGTGACACCACTATTGTCACTGTTGATATTTCATAACAACGACAATAATAGCAATGCTAGCACAAGAACCACTAACAGTTACACTAGCAATTCCAGCTGCAATTAAGCGCGGGCGTTTACAGATTCCTGCGGTCTGTGTCCTGGCGTCTTCAATAATCAGTCTTCATGTAATGATGGCTTATAATGACAGTGTTGATATTAATAGCGCAAGACATGGAAAATTTATTGAAATAAAACAATGCTATGAGCAGGAGATATAAAGTGAAATAGCGATCCCATAGAAGTATTTGATTATATGATTACAAGCATCTACTAGCACTCAGTAATTAGTTTTTCCTGCAGTGCATATTCCTTTAATCTTATTCATGGTCGGAAAGCTGACACGATGACTCACCATCAGAGTTTGACCAATTAGTCCTGGCCCGACCTACTGAAATATACAAATCTATTTAATTTCACCTGATCGTGAAGCGCCGATGACAAAAGGAGTTAGATATGTTGTCGCTGCGGTGACATTGTATTCCAAACCCCTTTCCACCTGCAATGAGACGAAAGCAGTTGCCGGAGAGTTTTTGTTGCCTTTAGAACAAAACGGCGTCGGGACGCAATGGCTTCGCGGGGCTTTGTCATCTAATAGAGGCTCTGTCTTGTCATGTAGATATTCTTCTTTTTTTTTTCCAAAATGTGACGATGCAAATCTTTAAATGGTAACACAGTCTCTCTCTCTCTCTCTCTCTCTCTCTCTCTCTCTCTCTCTCTCTCTCTCTCTCTCTCTCTCTCTCTATATATATATATATATATATATATATATATATATATATATATATATATATATATATATACGTGTGTGTATGTGTGTGTGTGAAAGTAGAATAATACAGTGGCGCATTTATATAGATAAATAACCTTTCTTGACCAGGACTCGAACCCCTGCCGCTTCAAGCATGGTTGGCTTAGTACTGGTCATTCTGAGTCATACCTGAAGTGTCAGGGGTTCGAGTCCTGGTCAGTGAGGGATATATATATATATATATATATATATATATATATATATATATATATATATATATATATATGAGTGTGTGTGTGTGTTTGTGCATGTGTGTGTGTGTGCGTGTGCGTGTGTGTGTGTGTGTGTGTGAGCGTGCGCATATTCAAACAGACTGTAATCTTGAAATTGTATGCTAAATTCAAATAAAAGATTGAAGCTTTCTCAGTATAGAAAATGCAAAACCAATTCAAAACGGCAAACAACAAAGTTTGTGAACTATGCTATTGGACAACATTCATTATTATGAAGGAATAAAGAAAAAGTTTCACTACGAATTGTGATAAATGTAGAAAAAAGGTATGACTTAACTGAGATATGCAGAAAAGGGCATAAATGAGAATAAATTACTTTGCAAGAAATGTAATCGTCGGTATTAAACTGCAAATCTGATAAAGATCTCATTTAAACCGCTTTCTTGTATCTCTGTGCTGTGAATTAATCTCACTGCCTTATTTTTAGGCCGCTCTATTTCACAAACCTGGTAGCAAGTTTTAGTAACGGTGCGATATTTTAGTATTTTAGATATGATTTAGTGGCATTTTAGAGGTACGGTTAAATTGAAAAGTAGTGTATTGCTGTTTTGGTGGAAAAAAGTGGTGATGTTTTACTGATTCTAGAAAGGGATGTATTGGTAGTGTTATGTTTAGTGGGACAGTAATGTTTTGGTGGTACACTGACAGATGGTTTGGTGACAAAGTAATGTTTTGGTGGCACGCGTGTGTTCTGGTGACGCGGTGGTTTTACAGCAGTGATATTTCAGTGGAAATGGGACGCATTGGATGCTTAGTTTAATGATACAGTGATATTTTTGAGGCTCAATGGTAGCAATGATGCTGAGTGACAATGACGTTTTGCCACAATGATTCTTTGGTGACGGAGTGGTATTTTAGTAGCAAATGACTTTTAGCAGC
>NW_020870673.1:563435-565935 GCF_003789085.1 Penaeus vannamei | reverse complement strand
GGAACAAATTTCCTTCAAATCACACCCAACAGCCAGCTAGACCAAGTCATGATATTCTGCCGCCACCCAGTGCTATTAGAAGTTGCAGGGCCTGATAGCGCCAGCTTGCCCCGGGATATAAAAGGCCGATTTAAGTCCAACCGACGACCGAAGTAACCAACCGAGGACCGGAGGGGTATGCGCAGATGGGCCTTAATGAGCATAGAAACCCTTTTGTCACGTTCCCCTCAGGTGATCCTCGAACAGGTAGCCCTCATGGTCACAGGGACTTCAGCCTCGACGTCGGTAATCCTCGTCTTTGGAAATATCGCGTCAGGCCTAATCCCGACAAATGATCTCACAAAGGCAGGAACTGGCGCATGCACGTAGCAGTGTAGCCGTCAGCCCCTCGCCGTCGCTCGAAACGGGCCTTTTTACCTTTTAAATGTTTTGGAGTTTTCATGTCCAGCCGGCTACCTTGGCCTCTCATTGCTCCTGTTATTATTTACTAAATGTGTACATGCAAATTAGAATTGCTTTCGATGGTTACATAAACATGGAAGAGATAATTGATTTTTTTTTTTTTTTTTTTTTTTTTTTTTTTTTAGATATACTCTTGTTCATAGTGAAGCATTTCAAAGGAATATTACCAATTTCCCAGCAATTATGCTCTTTTCTTAGTCATCATAGATAGGACGTCCTGCTTTAATAGAAAGTAGTTCTTTAATGTTGTTGACTTTAAAGTAAAACAGTTCAAGGAGTTTTAGCAGTTGGTCGTTCGTGACACTATTTTAATTTACTGATATTTTTTTCTTTATTGTCACTGTTATCAATGTGGTGTATTGTTGTGGCGTCATTTTTATTGGTATTATGGTACTGCTATTATTATTATTATTATCTAGTCCTTGTTACCATCATTATGGCAAAAAATGTATTGTTACTACCGTTTGTATAATTATTACCATAGTTAGCATTAATTTTCTGTGACTTTTTCACGGGGGTTACCAACTCTTACATTATTATTATCATTATCATTGTTGTTATCTTTAGCATCAAAATTACTATGGTCATCATTACCAATATCATTGTCATTAACAGTGATAATGATAATGATCAAAATCTGGTTTAATTACCAATCAGTATTGTTAATATAATTATCATAAGTAGTAGTTATAGTGATATCATCATTGCAATAATTATCATTGTCATTATCATTATAATTATCATAATTGTAAATGTAATTTTTATTATTACTCTTGTTATCATCATTGTATAAATTATTATTACGCTTTTATTTCGAGAATTGACTTTATCCTCCTCGGCCTTGTTCTCAATATTGTTATCATCCTCATTTGCATCTTGGTCGTAAATGCCACATCTATTCTTTTCATTCTGTTTATTATATTCAGTACCGATATTTCTAAGCATCATGTTTACTACTTCTTTTATCGCAGTTCATTAAGGGATATTCATTATCGTTGATATATATCATATTGATTTAATACTTCCATCATTGTTATTACTACCGTACCACGGAATAATTATATACATTTGCCTACGCCTGCGGAGTCAAATGTATATAATTATTCCGCGTCCGCCTGGGTCCCCGCAAGGCCTTCGTGGAAATTGAACTGGGATTTTCTTTCCTATTGTTACGTGTTCTCGGCCACGCAGCATTAGAGTCCTTTACATTACCTGTACATTATTTTCCTTTTGTTCATTTTGCATTTCTCACGGCAAGATGTTTCTTGGATTTTTTTTGATCGAACTCCTCGGTCAGAAACTTGCTATAGTTTCACTGTGACACAATCATCTAGAGACTAATTATGGTATATAACTATCAATGCTCCATAATATGTAAAGAATATTTAGAAATCGAAAGAATTTTATTTATTTTTTTTCTAGCTATTCACACCTTATACGCTTCATAATAGGTAAATGACTTATAAACTCTATTTACTATATCATCCTCATCAAACAAAGACGAGAATGATTTGTTAATTTCACTCTCATTACTACCGACAACAGTCTGTTTTCCTCCAGGGTTACAACTGCCACCCACTACGAAGGGACGTGAACCAACTATTTTCGCGGTTGTTTGTCTACCTTTGACGAATTTAGCAAGACAAAGCAAATCGAACCAAACCAAAGCTTGTAATTGTTTCTCCTCAAAAATGCCCTGACTCCCTGATGGTTCCACAAAATAGTTTTATTTTCTATCTTCCTATCTTCCCTTCCTTCGCCTTTTCCAGCCTCCCTGTCATAAATTGCCTCACTTTTAATTTTTGATGTGCATTTTGATGCGTATAAAACATTCATAGATCAGTTGCATCAGCGTAGAAATGTTGCAGAAAGAGAAAGGGTCACATACAGTCTTCGTTTACCTGTGAAGACCCTCTGGCCATAGTTAGTATGCCGGACCCCTGACAAGGACACATGAACTTCGATTAAGAAGGAAAAGGTTAGATTTTTGGATGGACAGACCTAGAGAGGTAGTTTGGATACTCCACTGACTGGCCGG
>NW_020870673.1:550935-555935 GCF_003789085.1 Penaeus vannamei | reverse complement strand
ACGATCAGCCTCCCAGAATTGAGAACAGTTCTGATTAAAACTGCATCGCACAAACGTCACATCTTTCCTTAATTTTGTCTCGCACAATAATAAATAGCATCGTTAATACAGCTGTCGAATCCCATTATCTCGAGAGAAATGTTTACCATGATATGGACGTTGCTGTTCTTACCTTAGTTTACCTTTAATGGTTTGTATGGGACGGGCTCAATGCAGGTATTTAATGATAGCCATTATTATCAACGGTTGCCGGACGCATTTCATTTAGTGTGTAATACATGAAGGTAAAAATGTAGCCTTAGGTACAACTCTCGTTTCTCTTCCCCTTGCATTCCCTTTCTTTTTTTCTTTGTCTCTCTTTTTATCTCCCCTCTTTTCCTCTTTTCTTGCTCTATTCCTTTCTATCCTTTTTCAGATTCCTTAATGCTTATTTGTTTTAATAATTTTCACTCTCCCTTTCGGCCACAGCTTCCCCCAACTCTCATTATATAAACTGAATTTGATTGCATGCAATGATCTGCAGACTTTCACTTTCCCTTTGAATCTACGGGCTGCTCCCAGGAGGTTTCAACAAGCCTCAACTATACATACTTTGCCCAGGAGGCTTGAGTGCTATCGATAGAGCCTATCTCATGACATAATATTTCACTGAATTTGCTACATGGCGTCAATGGTATGAAATTGGCGTGAAGTTAAAAGGGTGAGTAAGCAAAAATAGCAGACAAATAAATACATTTATTAGCTGTTCTTTGTCCCGAAGCACGAAAGTTGTGCTCTCGCCTCGCACGCCAAAGCCAGTACCCCGGAGACCCGCACGTTCGGCGCCAAGCCTTTCACTTTCTGCATTTCATATCCCTGGCTAAGCTGTCCTCAGCCCGCCTCCATCATATAACGTAAAATGTTGCATTCCTTATATTCTTAGAGGAGGATTAAGTGAATTTGATAGAATTATTCGCTTTCTCTTGCTGATCCGAAACAGCGTCTGCAAGATATTTGTATCACATATCTTTTTCAGTGTCTGCCTTCCATTATCTGTTTTTTCCTTCTTTATCTACAAAATTGTATTATTCTTATACGATCGTAGATTTGCTTCGTCTGAAAATTTCAAAAATTTCCTGAAATGACTGTTAGGATATACACTGTAGGATTTTCCTTCTGCATCAACTACATGAAAGGAAAGTATGATGTATTCTCACCTATCGCTGGAGGCGAGGCGGTGTCGGGTGTGGTAAAGTCCACATGAAGTGACGTGTGTGATCTCAGTTCCGGGCGCGCGCCCACTCCTGCAGCGAGACCAACACGGTCACGTGGTTGGACTTTACCACCCAGTCAGCCGCACCGCTCCTGCCGGTACTGGAGTCCAGCCACTAAGTGTTGCGTTTCGTTGCAGGATGCGCGCCGCGCAAGTGTTGATGGTGGTACTTGCAGCCGCAGGCCCGGCTGCCGCTCAGCTCGAATTCCTCAACAACCTGGTTGGAGGTGGATATCTACCTCCAGATAACGAACCCGCTGGAGGATACAACTGCGAAAATGCCATTCAAACAACTACCATTGTCGATATTCAAACACAGCGAGTGGACCAGCCCATTACCGTTGACCGCACCCGCACTGCCCAAGCCCAGGCTGTAGTGACAGAAGTGCAGGCTGTCACCACCACCATGGTCCAGACAGAGAGCCGCCAGGTTCAAGTTCCTGTTACTCAAACCTATGAGCAGGTTGCGCAGGCAGTGCAGACACGCATTGCTGAAGTTCCTTTCCAGCCTGAACCTGTAGTTGAGCAGGTGACTCAAACTAGCGTAGTAGCAACCACACAGGTTAATGAGAAGGTGGACACCAGCATCACCCAGGTCACAGAGCCTGTCCAGGTTACCAGCACACAGGTGGAAACTGCAGTAACAACTGCCTTTGAGACACAGACACAGCAGGAGCAAAGAGTGGAGACGGCAGTGTTCACGCCTCAGCCTATCGTAAGCACAGTTGTTGAGACCCAACAAGACGAGCGGACTGAAGTGGCTCAGCTGCCTGATGTCACATCCGTCGTTGACACTGTTGTTGTCCAGACTGAACAGTCTGTCCGTTTTGTGACTCCACTGCCTGTCGTTAATACCCAGATCGTTACTGAGACTCAAGTAGATACCCAGTATCAAGAAGTGGTACAGACAGAGCAAGCTTTTGCAACTGTTGAGAACACACGCACTGAAGTAGTACAAGTTACAGATAATCGCATAGATTATGTTACATCAACTGTGGTCAGAAATGAGGTAGTGACCCAGACTAGCACCCTAGTGGAAGATCGTCAACAGTTTGAAACCCAGTATGTGGAACAGGTGGTAACATCCACACAAGTGGTGGATCAGCTGGACGAGCGTTTCGTCACCAGTACCGCTTATGTTCAAGCCACTGATTACCAGACCATCACAGGCGCTGCAGACATACGCGAAGAAGTTGTTACTGTAACAAAAGATCAAGTCCAAGTCATCACCCAGACTGTTGGTAACACAGTAGAACAGACTGTTAATCAGGTGGTGACTGCACCCTGCCAACAGACCCAGACTGGCTATAACTACAACGCCCCTGCCCGCCCCTTCACTTTCGGTTAACTATTTTTACGTACAATAAAAGTAAACCATAATAATTGTACGACGTTATACAGATTCAATCCTTTCATGAGTAGGACAAGCGTTAACTCTGTCAACATGTTTGTGATGTGCCATTGCTATTGCCGGCTAGCAGTTCTGTGTTTGTTGCACCAATATTTATATCTTCAAGCATTTTCAAGTATATACGAGAAAACGATTTAGGGAATTACTGTATTGCCTTGTGAGAGGAGAGATGATGGAGTTTATATGCTGCGCATAACTCTACCATAAAGAGTACTTTGTATATGTACACATTAAACTTACAGAAAGTACAACTGTTAATTAAATCACCTTTACAATAATATAACAGAAAGGAGAATCGGTAAGTTGTTGGTGAAACCTAAGTTATTGGCTTACAAATAATATTTTTAAGTGCAACTGTTCATCACATTTCATCGTTCCATTTCCCACAGGATGGGTCGAAGCGTAACCTTGCTTCTCCTCATAGCGCTGACTCACAGCTCCTGGGCGGCCAAACTGGGTGCCCTCGAGCCCTCCTTCGCCGGCGCTCCAGACCCGAGCCTCAACGAAGTCTTAGGGGGATATCTGCCACCTGTGAAGGAGCCTGCAGGAGACGCAACATGTGAAACCATCGCCCGAAACTAACGTGCAGATTCAGACTGAGGCCGTCCCAACTACCATTTATAATGATGTTGTTGTAACGAGTACCGACATCTCTACTTACGTTGATATTCAAGCTCAGACCATTACTAATACAGAGACTGTGGTTAACACAGTGTACAATACTGAATATATCACAAACACCCGCACAGAGACAAGCACGGTAACCGACACATCTATTGTGACTCTTCCTGCTCAGACCATCTTCTCTACAAACGTTGAGACAGTTGTCTCCACAGTCGTTGTCGAAAGCACTCGTGTTGAAGTGCAAACAAGCACTGTCCTTACGACTCTTGTCCAGTTTGAATACTCTACACAGGTCATTCCTACCACCATCACTGAATTTGAGACACAGTATGTCACCAACACAGTCACCGACACTCTGCCAGCTGAGACAATTGTCAATACCGAATACTTCACCAACACCATTGTCGTCACTCAGACCCTTCCCGGTCAGACTATTATCAATACCAACACAATCGTCTCTACAGTCCTTGACGAAGTAGTATCTACCCTTCCGGCCGTGACATCTCAAGTGGTGTCCACGGAGCTGGTGCCTGTTGTCACTACCATCTACAATACCCAATTCGTCACGAACACCCAGACCCAAACAGTAGAGCGCACCCAGTTCAGCACACAGACACAAACCCAAGTCGACACTCAGGTTGTCCCAACAACTGTGATTAGCTACGAGACTCAGATAATAACTCAGACTGAAGAGAACGTAATTGTTTCCACTGTAACAGTACCCACCACTGTTGTACAGTCTGTAGTGTCTACCCGAGTGTCTGTGGTAGAACAGACAGTTGCAGTCACAGAGACCCAGCGAGTGAATGAGGTTGTAACAGTAGCCGGCCCTGTTTCTACAGTTTACCGCACACAAACCGTCGACAACCCTGTCGTTTCCACAGTCTATTTTACTAACAACGTGGTAAATACTATAACGGCCACCCAGACCGTGCCTGGTGATTGTGCTGCAAACACTGGCTACAACTACAATCAGCCTAGTGTTCCATTCAACTTCTAGTGATATAGCTTGTACAATATACATCCTCTAAACATTCTTGTAAAAGGCTCCACGGGCACCTGCTCATTGCACGAGGCTGGGTCCTCCGCTGTTGGAAAAGCTGTCAGGTTATCACATTCTAAGCGTGCCATTGTTATTTATCATAAACCGATGAACCTTCCACGTGGCCATTTTGTAGAATGACCGTGTATCCGTCGAAGGTAGCATATACCCAGAATGTGTTTGCAATAAACGAGTCAAAACATATAAACTTTATTTCTCCCAAGTCGTGCAACATAAAAAGTTGGTAGATAAAAGAACAAGACATTTGAGTTACATGAAAATAGATATATGGAGAACATAGATTCGATCATATTTCAAAACCACATTAACCAGCACTTTCCATTCACGCATAATGAATGTATGGAGTCCTGTATGTACCGGCATGTGTGTATTATACATACACCTATAGGAGTATATATATATATATATATATATATATATATATATATATATATATATATATATATATAGAGAGAGAGAGAGAGAGAGAGAGAGAGAGAGAGAGAGAGAGAGAGAGAGAGAGAGAGAGAGAGAGAGAGAGAGAGAGAGAGAGAGAGAGAGAGAGAGTGACAGAGAGAGAGAGAGAATGTAGATATATATTCTCTTTCTCTCTCTTTATAAATAAATAAATAAATAAATATACACACACACACACACATATATATATGTGT
>NW_020870673.1:538435-543435 GCF_003789085.1 Penaeus vannamei | reverse complement strand
TAATTAGCGGCATTAATAAAACAGGTTAGTACCTTAAAAATCCTATGTTATTGTAGGTTATCGGCTCCGCATCTAGTTCGTGTGCGCTCTATCCTGCCGTGAATACGTGGTGGAGGTTTTGTTTCCTCGGCGGGGTTGGGGGGCGCAGCCCCCCCCCCCAGGGGGGGTTGCAGGGGACGCAGCCCCCTGCAATGGAAAGTCATGTGAATAACCATGATTATTTTCACTGTGAGGTTAAATTATTAGGGTAATTTTCTATATTACGTCCGGCGCTCCGACATCGTCGCCCCCGCAATCGGGACCAAGTTTGTCGCTAACGGGCGGTTAGCGCGCAATAAAACCTATCTACTTGCATTGTATAGAGTGAGAGGAATCCAACGATACCAAAATCGTCGATATCGGTCACGGACGTAATATAGAAAATTACCCATGGCGATGTACAGTTATATTACTACACAGAGGTAGGGTAGGTACACCCCAAAAAACAACACAAATAAATACCGATGCCCCTCCACTCGCGAATGGATGTAGGCCTGCGCTACGGGTGCAGACAAGAGATTGCTCAGCCTACGGAAATTTTGTACAATATAGAAGCGGGATCACACGTTCGACCATGAAAAAAAATATTTAGAAATTCACCATTCATTCAATCTCTTCGGGTCTCGACGCTACTCCATGTCTGGCTGGTTTGGCACAAATTCCACGACATCCACAGCGACGGGCTCGGCATGTACGGTCCAACAACTATCAACCCTTGTTATTCTCTTCCAAACTTTTCGAAGATTAAGGCACTCTCTGAAGAACTTATACCAATGTCCTCGTCGGAATAATCCGATGAAACTTCACTGCCGCTGTAGTCTTGTAGTGAGTCCGCGATGTACAATGTTTTGAATGTTGATCGTGTTCTGGAATTGACGTCACACATCCGGGTTCCGGTATTTTCGATGGAAAATATAAATTGACCGGAAAATCGAAATAAATCAATAAATTCTCAATTTTGGGGAATTATTTTCAGATTTCCTTTTTTACTGATATTAGAGAGATGGTGTGCGGGCTAATATTTCCCTATTTAAATTTTTCAGTTGATACTTCACAGAAGCCCTTTAAAATTAAAGGTCTACATGAAGATCTCTTTATCACGCATTTTTTTTTTCTGCTGACTAACTCGATCAGCATCTTCACCTTTTCCATGAAGACTGCAATATTGCTTTTGGGTCGACGGTAAATTTCTCCATTTATGATCTCTATGAATAGGGCGTCGCTACTTTCCTCCAACAGCAAAAGATTTAGTTTTTGGATGCAATTACATTTGTTATTAATGTAAATGGATAAGCCTCCACTACTTTTTGTTTGATTGCTAGAGAACGTATAGTACGACATGTGGAAGAGGTTTTGTATGTTGTCTGTAAGTTTTGTTTCATGTAAGGTAATGATATGAAATGGATGGGACATAGGGTATAGACATTGCGATGTAAATGATTCGAAATGGCGTGGCAACGAATGGATGTTATAATTCATAATGATTGTTCACAAGAGGTGAAAAGGCACATTATCCGGGAAGTAATAATTACATAGGGGACTCCACACCTCCAGTTTAGATTGCAAAAAGTCATCAGGGTCATTATCACACAACGGAGTGTTACTGTTGGCCATGAATGGTTTGTAAGTTTGCCTGTACGATCTTTTCCAAGTCATTATTGACTGCAACTCCAGTTGCGATAGCCGCCTCAGAGTACGATGGTGGGAGCGAGAGTTTTGGGATCTGAGCAAGGTTGGCGGCCGATGCAGATGTTGGGAGTAATAGATATGTTCGCCAGTACCAGAGGAAAGGCCGGTGCCGGCACAGGGCGCGGAGAGAGAGGGTGGCAGAAGGCGAGGCAAGGCGATTAGACGAGTTTTGGGCGGTCGACATGGAGAGGGTGGGGAGAGGCAGGCAGGAGTCGAGGGGTGTTGGATAGTGTGCGAGGAGGGGGGAAAAAGGGTGGGAAGTGGAGGAAACACTTGCTGTGGAGCTTCGCTCGGGAGGAGACGGGGTCGTCAGGTGAAGATCTGGAGGGAAAGCTACGACGAGAATTTGATTATATGACACTGATAGCGGACCGACAACGTGTCTCGCCGAGAGCGGGGATCCTTTACGACCAACTTTCTTCCTCTGAAAACGCTATTTTCCCTTGGTTCCTTCGTGCATGAGTGTCAGTTGGCTTTGGCGAGCTTCAACAGAGGGCGGGCACAAGTCCTCGCAGATAGACACGTTTGAGCCTTTCATTTTCCTCTTGTCTCAAAAGATAATGTCACGATCAGAAAGGCGTGAAAACCACAGCATGATATCCCATGGGTTTTTCATTCCCGGTCTCCCGATGCGATGCACGCGCTCGAGATGAGGGTCTGCGTTGAAGCGTTCAAGCGTTCGCGGAGCAAGATGAAAGTCTGAGAGGTCTGTTGTCAAGATTCATGGTGCGTTTACGGAACGCCGATAATTTTTTTTTATAACAAAATGAGTCGTCCAAATAATCAATGCGTTCATTTAGTTTCTTGCATGATGCACGCAAATCAGCGTTTGCACGTGACAAAGCAAGATTATCCATCACCAAGTCCCGTTGTTTGGCCATTTGCGAATCTAATTTGGCTTTGAGATCTCGTATTTCACCGTGCCCGAACTCAAGGCTCTTTAAAATCTCTGATTTGTCAGTGTAGACCGGCAGCAAAGGGAGGTTTGGTCAAACGAACTTGTTACCAATTGCTGAGTACAGGATCATGTAGAGAATGATAGGGCATATGAAGAACTGGACGTCTGGTGGGGAACCCCTGCTGTGTTTGGCCCCTGGGGACCCCCAAAAGGGGTAAAAAAATCATCTGGATCAAACATTATTGGTACCACCTGAAATAAAGCTCATATACTCCAACACATCTGAGGGAGTTCAGAATGGACAATGCCAGACAAATTACCTGCATTATTGCATTATGCCCGACAGACACGCCCAAAAGTGGCCCACCCCCTCTGCTCTGGCAAAATTGATGTAGATGAAACATGAAAGGTACTGAATGAAACTACTTTTGAATGAAAGGTAACATTCCACCAAGTACAAAGTGACCCTTGCCAGACATACTGCCAGCTACTTTAGGCCTGCCAGACACCCAAAAGTACCTAAAAATTTAGGATGGATCAAACATTATTGGTACCACTTGAAACAAAGTTAATATACTCTGACACGTATCAGAGAGTATAGAATGTTTTATACGAGACAAATTACCCACTGTAATGCCAGCCACATACCCAAAAGTGACCTTCCCCCCTCTCTGCTCTTGGATAACTGATGTAGATAAACATGAAAGATACTGAATAAAACTACTTTTTAAATGAAAGTGAACTGCATACTGCTGGCGCATTAGACACCCAGCGTTTTGTCATGCGTCAGGTTAGTAAGACACTTCATACAATGTGTATTTTAGCTAATGAGACACTAGCTATTGGCGAAAGTATTGGTTTCATCACACATTTAGTTCAACTGACAGCTGCCAAACCTCCAGAACGTTAAAAAAGAAGTTGTCGCTCCATTCTAAATCTCAGATCCAGAATCATCAGCATCTCCATACTGTCATTCTCAACCTCTTGACTTGCTAGATCTTCATCCTTAAATAGGTCGCTGGGTTCAGCAGATCCCGAGAACCAGACAGGAACAAGATCAGAAATTATGTTTTGCCACCAGCCAAACACTGTCACTTCACAGTCCTCTATGTGCCCAACCTGACCCTTCATGACCCTTCAAATTGCTCTGCTCAGTCAAGTACTTTGTGCAAATTGTAGTGGCTCCCATAATGTATTTTATAAGAGCTGTCCTGATTACAAACTGACGTAGCAGTTCTCAGATTCAAATCAATGAGGCCAGACAGGCCACAACAAGATTTTTTCTACTCTACCTATTCCAAAACTATCTTAGGTCTGCTCGTCTCCATCCGTTCTCAAGATGTTTCAACATCTCGCCCCATTATCTCTTCCTCTATCCAAACCTCCTAGCTCTGTGCCCCTCTCCACCCAGTCAATTCTTTTCCAGTCTAAATCCAAATACTCCAATGTTTACACTTCTTATGCCTACACCATCTCCTCACTTTATCTGTTGCACCAGGCTACCCTAACATTCCACTCCATATTCTCCTACCACATCCTCTCCTTCAACCTCCTCTTCCTATTATCCTCAGACATCTATCACCTCTTCGTATTACAAGACAACCTTTGTTTCTCATACCTCCACACCCAACTCTTCTCCAGAAACTCTTGAAGACATCCAAAACTTCCTAAACATGACCCAAGAGAATGCTCTGCTCCTCACCCCTCCCAATTTCTACTTCTGTTTCCTGTATATTCAAAGTATTTCCCAATATACTCAATCCTCCTCCTCAAGTTCCTCCCTACCTCCTTCCTTCAATACCCCATCTCCTTTTTCATGTGCACCATTCTCTTTTCATTCCCCATTAACCTTACGACTCCCACCTGGATGCTTAAGTGAATCCGTTCTGTCGCTAGTGTCCTTTTCTAGATCCTTCCCTTTGACATTTTCCTGATACGTTCCCACCTTCCTAGTCTCCTTTATCTCAGTCCTGGATTCTTCTATTTTCCAACAGCCTTCTCTACTTTGTATTACCACGTGGTTATTTCATAATGGTTTTTTGCCAGTTATCCTTAAAAAATATATTCCCCATCCTTCTCAGCACGATACTTCGGATATCAAGTCGCCCTATGCGTTAACTTTTCTTTTATGACTTGTTTACTTCTTTTACTCCCTTTACTGTCATTACCATGCTTCTTACAATTGTCTATACTTAATTTACAATTTTATCTAAGCTGTTGATCAGTTTCATTTTGTCTACAATTTCGCTTTACATAGTGCGTATTTATACTTTATAGTGCTATATGACTTTGTGTTCTATCACTTTTATTTTTGTCTAACCCTGAACAGTAACCATGATTAGAAAAGTAACTAATTATTTGTGTAAAGAATGTA
>NW_020870673.1:519757-538335 GCF_003789085.1 Penaeus vannamei | reverse complement strand
TCTCATGTTGGGAATTTTCCACAGGACAGCCGCGTAATTGTTGTGGAAAAAAATCGAAATATACTAGGAAACAAAAAACATCTAACTTAGTAAGCGGCCCTTGTCCGGACTAGTCGCTTTTTTAGCGGCCATGCAGCAATTTCACTTCGAAATCATTCTTTTATTATAAGTTTCCGTTTCGAGGGGGTTTAGGGCAGACGCAACGCTAATCCCGGGTTGTGTTGGAGTCTTTGCTTTCCATCGACGACGATAAAATGGGGCGAGGGAAAAGGAAATGTAACTATCGCGGGTAATAATTCATATGCAGGCGGGAGCGGTTCTCAAAAGGTCTTTGGTCCAACTGGTGAATCTAGCATCAATTAGAATTGCTGTTCTGTTGTTGTTACAGTTATAATCATATTGTTATTTTGTTATCATTATTCTCGTCATTTCTCGTTGTTATTATGATTACTTTTTCACCATTATTATTATTATCATTATTGATATGATTGATATTCCTTATATTACTATTTTTTATCATTATCTTTATCATCATCGGTATTGAGGCAATTATCAGTATTACCATCATCATACTCAATATTCTTCTTATCAATATCATTACTATTTTCATTATTATTGTTTTTAATATTATCATAATTAGATTTATCCTCATTATCATTATCAATATCTTTATCATTATTATGGTTATTATTTATGTTATTATCATTATTATGGTTATCATTTATGTTATTATCATTCATTATGGTTATTATTTATTATTATCTTATTATTATTATTTATTATCATTTTATTTCATTTATATTATTCATTATTATAGTTATGTTAATGATGTTAAGGATAATAATATTAATGATAGTAACAAAAATAAAAACAACAACAATAATAAAAATAAATCATAACAAAATAGATATGAAAATCATAATGAAAATGATAATAATCATAATTACAATTATTATTATTATTATCATCACCATCATTTTCTTGCTGTTGCTGCTATTATTAGAACCATTATCATTATTTTACCGTAAATTCTACTACAATTATTATCAATATTAATGTTATTATTATTATTATTAACACTATTCATACTATCATCATCAATGTTATTATCATATCCATTATCCCCTTATCTTTCAGCATTCTAAAATCTTTTGCTGGACATAGGCCTTCCCCAATCTGCTAGCCACTATTAATATTATTGATGTCATAATTGTTATCATCATTATTATTATCGTTTTCACTATTATTACTATTATTATTATTTGTTATTATTATTACTTTCATTACTACTACTATTATATTATTATTATTACTACTATTATTATTATTACTATTATTATTTTTGTATTATCATAATCATCATTATCATTATTATCATTATTGTCATTGTCCTGCTTGTTTTTATCATTATAGATTGTTATTATTTTCATTAGTATCATTCATTATCATTATCTTATATTATTATTATTATTCATTTACTATTTTTATCCTAATGTAAATAATGTCATTATCATTGCTATTTCTATTGTTGTCAGTATTATTATTATTATCGTTGTTATCATTATCATTATCATTACCACTATTAGTATCATCTTTTTAGTATTATTTTATTATTATCATCATTACTGTAATTTTCATTATCGATATTATTATCATTATTGATATTGTTATTATCATCATCATATTTATTTCTATATTTATCATAATCAGTATCGTTATTATTATTATCATTACTATTATTATTTTCATTATCATTATCATAATCATTACTATTATTATTATTGATATCATTATTACTATTAGCATTATTATAATCATTGTTATCATTATTATTATCAGTATTGTTATTGTCAATATGATGATATCTATTATTATTGTTATTGTTACTATTATTACATTTATCATTAACATTATTGATATTATCATTATTATTATCTAAAATAATCTTACTATCATAATCATTGCTCCCATTATCAATATCATTAGCCTAGATTAGATGTCATTAAATGTCGGTGGTGATTCGGGTCCAGAAATATTTTACTGAATCAATGACCTTATTGCTTGGTGGATCCATGTGCTATCTGAGTGCTTCCAGTTATTAGTATTGTTTTTGTTATTGATATCATTATTATTATTATTTATATTACTATTATTGTTATGTTGTTGTTATTATTATTATTACTGTTGTTGTTGTTGCTGTTATAATGATAATCGTTGTTATCATCATCATAATTACTATTATTATTCTAATTATGATCATCATTACGATTATTGTTATTATTATCAGTATTATAATTCGCAGTATCATTATCATTGTTATAATTACCATTATCGTCATTATTGTTATCATCATCATCATTATTAAACCATTATCATTTTCATCATTATTATTACTTTTACTATTTTTTCATTATTATGATCATTATTATCACCATTATCATTATCATTATCATCATTATTATCATCATTGTTACTATCATTGTTATCATTAGTATATTTTTTATTCTCATCATTTGCATAATTCTTGTTATCAGCATCATTATCATTCTCATAACCACTACTTCCATTAATATTATAAATGTAACTTATTTTTATTTGTTGTTCAATAACCATTATCATTATTATTGTAATCATCATTGCCATCATCTGTTTGAATAGTGTAGCTACCATTAATCATTTACATTATCGTTATTATTTTTATTATCATTAGTTATATCTTTTATTGTTGTTCTTAACAATCTATAAGCATAATTACCATCATTTTCATCATTATCATAACCATTATCATGATTATTACTATAATTCTTATTCTTATCATTATTATATTTTCTTTATTGTTAATAGATTTCATTTATCATTATCATTATTGGTTTAATTGTTATATTTTCATCATATTAACATTATCATTATCATAACTGTTATCAATATCATCACTATCATAACATTTTTTACTTTTATTATTATTGTTTTTATGATATCATTAACATAATCATTACCATGGATATCTTCATTATCATTACATAACAATCATTACCGATGTTATTTTTTATTTTTATTATGTATATGTATATGCATATATATATTTATATTATCGATATTTTTAGCCTTATCATTATTACCATTACCATTCATTATCATCATTACTATCTTCTTTTATCCTCCTTATCATCATGATCAATATATTATCATTCCTATTATCATCATTATCATTATCATCATTAACATTATTATTATTATTATTATTATTATTATTTATTATTAATTATTATTATATTATTATTTATTTTATCGTGTTATCATCAGCATTATTACTATTATCATTCTAATTATGACCATCAATATGATTATTGTTATTATCAATACTATAATTCTCAGGATCATTATCATTATTATCATTATTTTATTAGAATTTTTATTGACATTTTCATAATCTTTTTCGTCGTTATTGTTACTACTACATCATTTAGCATTTAATTCATTGTTATCATCATATTCATTATCATCATTATCATTCTTATTATCATTATGTGCTTAATTTTTATCATCATTATCATTATTGTTATCATCAATCATATTATCAATATTATCCTTATTGTTCTTCTTGTTGTTATTGTATACTATTGGTATTTGTGTTATCATCGTTATTATAGATAATATCATTAGCCCCATCATCATCACCACTATCATTATTAATGTTATTGTTATTGTCACTGTTGTTTTTATTGTCATCATTATTTTGTAATAAGTTTTCATCATTATTATCATGATTATTATTATTATCAGTTTCATTATCATGATTAATATCAATATAATTGTCATTATCATCATTACTGATATGAATAGGATTCTTATCAATGTTATTATTGTTATTATCAATATCATTATTGTCAGTATTAATATTATTTATTGTTGTTGCTGTTGTTCTATTGTTCTTGTTGTTGGTAATAACATAATCATTGTTATAATTGTTATCATCATTTTAATCATCAATGTTATTATCAGTTTGTTATTATCATTAATGTTATTAGGTTTGTTATTATGAATATTATTAACATTATCATTATTATTGTCATCATCATTATTATCATCATTATAATTTCTATTTTCAGTATTACCATTATCACTTACATTATTTCCACATCATTATTATTACTATCATTATCATATTTACTGTTATCATTATTGTTATTATTATTACTATCGTTATCATTATGACATTATTGTTTATGTTATCATTATTGCTGTCATTGCTATGATTACTATTATTGTTATTATTATCATTATTGCCATTATCATAATTCTTTTAATATCTCTAACATTATTGTTGTTGCTGGTATCAGTACACTATACTCATTACCATCATTGTTATTTTTATTATCATCATTATCCTTATCACTATCATTAATATCATTATTATTGTTATTATTAGTTATAGTAGTAGTATTGTTAATACTATTATCATTGTTATTACTATAATTATAACTGTTATTACAATTATTATAATAATTATCATTATTATTATTATTATTATTATTATCATTATTATTATCATTATTGTTATTATCATCATTATTATTATGATCATAATCACTATTATTATAAATATTATTATCATTATTGTAATTATTCTAACGTTATTATTTTAATTTTATCATGATCATGTTATTACAATTGTTATCAGTATCGTTACTATCATCATTGTAATTATTGTTAACAGTATCACTAACAATTGTTATTATTATCTTTACCATCAGTATCATTATTATTATCATTATTATCATCAACGGTATTACTAATGTTATTGATATTATTGATATTACTGTTATTAGCATTACTATGATTTTATACTAACACGAGCCCCGTTAAGGAAGCACCTTGTTATGTGTGAAAAGAACGTATATTTATGGTCTTTAGTTGAAGAACACATGTGAGGAATTCTTGATGAACAGATTGCAGCAGGAACAACGAAGGGAAGGGCAAAGGCATATTCGTGTGTTTTCTTGCCCTTCCCTTCGTTGTTCCTGTTGCAATATGGTCTTTAGTATACATTCTTTCAGTCCGAGGTGGGTTGGAGGTGGGGTCAGCAATGGCGACAGAAATATACAGTAAGGGATATTTAGTAAAGAAGAGGCAAGTAAGTCGGATTCGATTATGCTAAATGATGGTAATATTCATATGAATTACATAGATTACAGCTATATTTCATGAGACTGTTTCCAAATATATATACAGATATACATGATAATAATGATAACAATGAAAGTAATATGTACAATGATAATGATGATAATGATATTGATAGTATTGATAATGATAATAACAATAATGGTAATAAGAATAATACTGACAATAGGAATGATAATAATAATGATAATCATAATGATAATAATAATGATGATTATAATGATGATAATAATGACACCAAAAATTATAGTAATAGTAACTAATGATAATGATAACAATAATGATAATCAGCATCGTTATTATCATTATCATTATCATTATATTAATGATAATGATAAAAGGTATAAAGATGATAACTAGAAGCACTCAGAAAGCGCATACCTTCACCAAAGCAATAGGGTCACTGATGCAATAAAAATATTCACACTTGAAGAAGTACATTAAAATCACCTCTTTCTCAAGTACCCTGGCGACGTCCTTGTTTCTATCTCGCAATGATACTGAATCCTTAAAAGAAACTAGATCCGTATCATGATCTAGATCACCACCAAAATTAATGGCATCTAATTTGGCTCAGACACTTCCGGTAAAAATGTCTTTTTTTCAATTTTCGGAGCTATCCTGCAAACCAACGAACAATTTTTTTTATTATCATTACCAATATCATCATCATTAATTTTGCCAGCGTTATCAAAAACATAACCTCCTTGACGGAGGTAATAATAATGATAATATCAATACTGATAATAGTATTAATAATAAAGGTGATAATGATAATGATAGCAATGTTAATAATATTGATTTTAATCATGATACTGATAATAAAACTAATAATACTAATAATGATAATAGTAATAATAATGACAATAACAATAATAATGCTGATAATGATTAAGATGATAATATTGATGATAATCATGATAATGGTAATAGTAATAGTAGCAGTAGTAATGATGATAATGATAGTAATGATGATAATAATAAAAATAATGATGATAATATTGATAACAACAATGACAATAATTATTATTATCATTCTCATCATTATCATTATCATTGATTATAATCATTACTATTATTATTACAGTAATGATAATAACAATGATAACGATAATAGTAATATAATAATAACAATAATCATTCTTAGCATCATGATTGTTATTATCGTCATTATAATGATAGTGATATTAATAAAAAAAATAATAATAATGATAATAACAATGTTAATAATATTCTAACGGCTAACGAATCGTGGCATCCAGCCCAAGGACTTTCCTCCTCTTCTTCAGTACAACACTTATTCTTTTTCTTCCTTTTCTCCTTCTGCTCCTCCTCCTCTCTCAAGGCACGCCTGGTTCCGGCAACAAGATTTTTCTTTCTTTCTTTTATTCTTGTTCTTAACTCTCTCTTGCTTTATTAGGACCGGCAGGACCTTATGTACCTCCTTTATCACCCTTTAGCCCTCGCCCTTTTCATCTTCTCCTTCTCCTTCTCCCTCTCTCAAGTTCCATTTCTATCTCCATCTCCATCGTGACAGCAAACACCTCCACCACCACGTCATTTTCCCTTTTTCCTCTTCCTCCTTCTCCTCCTTCTTTTTCTCCTCCTCTTCCTCCTTCTATTTCTTCTTCTTTTTCTTTTCTCCTTCCTCCTCTCCTCCCCCAACTCCCCCTACCCTTTCCTCCTCCTCCTCCTCTTCCCTTCTCCCCCTCCTCTCCGTCTCCCTCCTCTCCCCTATCCTCCTTCTCCTTCCCATCTCCCTCCTCTACCTCTCCCCCCTCCTTCTCCTCCTCCTCTCCCCCCTCCTCCTCCTCCTCCTCCTCCTCCTCCTCCCCTCCTCCTCCTCCTCCTCCTCCTCCTCCTCCTCCTCCTCCTCCTCCTCCCCTTCTCCCCTCCTCCCTCCTCCCCTCCTCCTCCTCCTCCCTCCTCCTCCTCCTCCTCTCCTCCTCCCCTCCTCCTCCTCCTCCCCTCCTCCTCTCCTCCCCTCCTCCCTCTTCCCCTCCTCCCCTCCTCCTCCTCCCCCCTCCCTCCTTCTCCTCCTGCTCTTCCTTTCCCTCTTCTTCATTCTTTCTCCCGGCTCGTATTTACGACGCCGGCGCTGGGCTCTCCGTGGCGCCATTGTGCCGGTAATGCAGCCCCTCCCGAGGTTAGCTCTGCTCGCCGACTTGCCCACCCTGGCGGGAAGCGCTCTTGTTATAGTGCATTAAGGACGTTTCATATTTCTTTATGTGTGTAAATGGGGCTAATAGCCAGCCAGGAAAAAGCTCTTCAAGCCAGCCAAAATGGAGGGGAAATTACCCCAAACTAATATACTCTTTTGCTCATGAGCTACCGGGGCGTCGCTCAGGGTGCTCGGGGCCGCCCTACCTACAGCCCTTATTCCCCCAGGCCATAGAGACGCCTTTCGCGAGCCCGTCCCTCCCAGGGGGTTACGCCCACGTCGCATCCATACTCGGAGTTTCTCGAAGGCTCCTGCACAAAGCTAGGAACATAATGGAAGACATAAACAAAAAAAGACTCCCTCCCTTGCTCCTATACAAGAAGAAGATAAACTGTAAGCTTTATTCCCCCGCTCTCCACACACTCACATTAAGCTTATCACCCCCACATGTGCACTGTTTGAGCAGCTAGTGTACAGCACGAAAAGAAAATCATAAGGCGGTTTGGGGAGATAGGCAGAGGTAAGGGCAGGCAAGGAGGAGGGAAAGGATGGGAAGGGAAGGAGCAAGGAGGAGGTGGGAAAGGGAGGGGAAGGGAGGGAGGTGGGGAAGAAAGGGAAGGGAAGAGGGGGGGGTGTCGATTGTACCCGGGAGTTAAATCTGTGAGATTCAGCGAGTAGGAGTTTCGAGGACAAACAAGTTTTGTTTTTTTCTTCTTCTTCTTTTACCTTTTATTCGTCTTTATCTACTTTTTCTCGGTGTCTTCTTTTATTCTCTCCTTTTATTATCATTTTATCGTTTCCTTCGTCTTTCTCTTTTCCGAATGAATATGATTTTACTTCCTTATCACATGCGCAGGCTAGATATTCCAGCATCCTCTCCATACGGTATTTACTTCGGGAAGAAACACGATTTGATGCTGTAAATGAATAATTTATAGGGTTTTCTTTGGTATTGTGTAAAAGCTTCTTATCTATCGCTGTTGTTGCGGAAAGAAACATTTTCTTATTACCTGCTTTTCCCTCTCAGTAACTCCATTATTTTCCTTACAACGGTATCGCCCCTTGCCTATAATTTCACTACCATTATATATATATATATATATATATATATATATATATATATATATATATATATATATATATATATATATATATATATATATATATATATAATATATATCATATAATTCATCTTGTTATGATCAAAGTTATCAGTTGTTCCATCTGTCAAGCATTAACAATCAATACAATATCATCAACAATATTAAAACATTAACAGCATGTGAATTTAAGAACATATAAACATTACGTATAAGGAGATATCAAGACAAGATGACAGTTACATATTTTTATTGATATGACAATAACTCTTTACTCATTACCGTTGCCATTATTATCAATCTTATCAGTTATAACGCCATGTCATCATGATTATCATCATAATTATTATAATGATAGTGATATCAGATAATGAGGAAGATGATGATAATAGTAGTAAAATGATAATGATGCTAATTGCAATGATAATGATGATAATGATAGTAAAAATAATGATGATGATAACAATAACAGTGATAAGAAGAAAAATGATAAACATGATGACAATAATATTAATAATTATGATTATTAAAACGATAAAAGCAAAAATATCATTATCATGATTATAATCATTATTATTACCATTAGTTTTACTGCAATTGTTATGAACTTTATCATTATTGTTATTATCATCATCATCATCATCATTATTATTACTGCTATTGTTATTACCATTATTATCATTACTTTTATTATCATTGCTATCATTATTATCATTATAATTATCATTGTTTTATTACCATTATTGTCAAAATCCGTATCATTGTTTCTGATACCTTTATTATCATCATCATTATTATCATCATTATTATCATTACTATACTGTTATTATCCCTATCACCATTGTTATTACTGACAATAGTATAATTACTATTTTTATCAATATCATAATTATCATTATTGTCATACTTGGTATTGTCATTATTAATAATGTCTTCATTATCATTATTTTAAAGAGTATTGTCATTTCCACCGTTACAATTCTCATAAGAATCATCCTTTTCGCAATCATTATGACGCTGGAATTATGAACGTTACCCTTCCATTGTTTACCCAAACCGCCAAGCATTTATTAAAGAACCAGAAATATATTTGCCCTTTTTCCTTCCCTTTCTCTAAGTCATTTTCCTTTTAAATCCATTCATTCATTCTATATTTCACTTTCAGAGTTCATCACGAGCCCATGAACATTCCCTCCAGCTTCTTTTGTGTTCCTTTGTTTCGTCAAATCTATTGTCTCTAAGTCTCTCCTTTATTCTCTTCTCCTTGGCTGCGTCTTTCATCTGTTTCCATCCTGTTAACACTTCCTTGTCTCCCTTATGTGATCTTGCTTTTCTCAGTTGTTTGTTGTTTTGTTGTGACTGTTTGTGTGCGTTATATCGTGTGGGGATGAGTTTATTTCGTGTTGTTTATGTTGTGTTGTTTTGGGTCTTGTTATGAGTCTGTTGTGCTTTCCGTTCTAATTAAATTAACTTTTTTGTTGTTGTATAGATTCCCTTCTCTTGCTTTTTCTCTCTTTTTCTTCTTCTCTTTCTCTCTCTTTGTCCTTACATCCTCCCTCCTCCACCTTCTTCAATTCCACTCCTATTCTTATTCAGCCCCGCTTTCCTTCCCATTCTTCTTTGGCCTCCTCCTCCTCCCTACCCTTGGCCCTCCTTGGCACACACCCCTTGCCTGCTACACTTACCCCCCCCCCCCTGTTCAAACCCCTTACCCCCTGTTCTCTATTCCTCCCTCCTTTCCCTCCTCCTCCCACCCCTCCCTCTTCCCTCTCCTCCCCTCTCCCCCTTCCCTCCTTTCCTTCACGTCTTCCTCCTTCCCCCTTTACCTCCCCCTTCCCCCTTACCTCCTCCCCTTCACTCTCACCTCCTTCCCTCCCCTTCTTCCTCCTTGGCCCTAGTTGGCACCCTCTCCCCTTTGCCCCCGCCCTTCCCCCCTCCCTCCCGCCCCCAGTGAGTGATGCCAGCCCGGCTCCGCCCACAACGGATGAGTCCACAACAAACAGCCATTAGCCGACAAAATAGGCAACATAGACAGCCATGGCTCCTCGTGAGGGCCATTGTGCTTCTTCGCCTCTCCGGAGAGCCATCCAGAACCTTTTAGTAGCGCCATTGGAGTCCCAAGACTGAGCCCGCCGAAGAAAAGCTGTTTATCCTGCGGCTGCGGCTACAACGTGCGCCCTTTGTCATGAGCCTGGCGGAGGGCCCGTTGTACAGTAATCGACGCGGGACTCTAATGGTTTTTTATGAATGTTGTTGATAGGCCGCGCCGCCCGTGCAGGATCTCATTTGTCAAAGGCGAGGCGTGGGTGGCGGCCAGGCTCGTGTCTTGCTTAAGCCTAGTGAGACGTCCGGCATTTTTTCCCTTCAACGGCCCGTCCGTGGAATCTTGTACTAAGTATGTCCTTTCCAGGAAGGCGTTACTTGTACTGGGACAATTACAATGGTATATAAAAGAATGAGATAATGTAAAAGAAAAAAAGAGAGATAGAGAGAGAGAGAGAATGTAAAAAAAAGATGTTAATCTCACTGAAATAACAACAACTAGAGCGTTTACATTACCACAACAGCCATTAATGTTAACGTCACAAAGATGTTAAAGACCAAGAATGATAGAATTGTTATTGACAATGTGTAGATACTATGAACTACATTATGTTTATAATAGTGGTAAAAAATATATCTAGAAATGTTTATTTACTGTCATCATTATTATCAGTATAGTCGTTTTGTTATGAGCATCATTGTAGTTACCATTGTTATTACTACCAGCATTACCGACATCATAAATATTGATCATGATAATTTCTGTTATCATTATTACTTATCTTGTTATTGTTACTATTGCCATTTTCAGTATCATCACCAATATTCCTACCAATAACATTAATTAATAATTATTCTTATTATCATAACTATTATATGGTTGTTGCTTTTGTCATTGCGTTAAACACTGATATTGGCATTATTAATTTACTGTCATTCACATTGCTATTACGTTATTGTTGTGATGATGAGGATTATTGGTTTTATTATCATTTTTATTAATATTATGACTGTTATTATTGTCATTATTACCATTTTTATTATTGTTATCATCATGAGCATTGTTATTGGTATTATTATTTCTATGATTATCATTATCATCATTATATTTATTATCATTATTACTATTATTATTATTATTATTACTATTATTATTATTATTATTATTATTATTATTACTATTATTATTATTACCAACATTACTACCATTATCATTATTGTTAGCATTATCATTTTCATTATCATCAATATTATTATTATTGGTCATTATTATTACTATTATCATAGTTATCATTATTTCTATTTCATTATTGTTGTTGTTGTTGTTGTTATCATCATCATTATCATCATCATTATCATTATCATTATTATCATCTTTATTATCCTTAGTATTATAATTATTATTATTGTTATTAATGTTATTATTATTATTATTATCATCATTATCATTATTATTGTTATTATCATCATTATCATTATTATTTTTATTATCATTATAATTATCATCAGTAGTATTATTGTTCTTGTTGTTATTATTATTACTATTATTAATATCTTTATTATATTATCCTTATCATTAGTATTATCATTAGTATAACTATTGTTATCATGACTATCATTATTATCTTTATCATAATTATCATTATTATGGTGGTTTTAGTTTGTTATCATTACTAGCATTACCTTTGTCATTATCATTATTATTGTTATTATCACTATCATTATTATCATTAATAGTAGTAGTAGTAGTGGTACTACTACTACTAAAACAACTACTACTCCTACTACTGTTATTATTATCATACCTCCCCAAAGGAGTTTATGTTTTTGGAAGCGTTGGATAGTTAGTGTGTTTGTTGGTTGGTTGGCTAGCAGGATAACTCAAAAATTAAGAGCAGATTTTTGAAATTGTTTAACCTAATTTAGATACCATGAAATAGGATAATCTGTATTTAGGAATCAATTTAAAGGATTGCCTCAGTTACTTGAGAAAGAATTGAATTTCATGTAATTCCTCGTGTGAATATTACATATATTACATATATATATATATATATATATATATATTATATATATATATATATATATATATATATATATATATATATATATATATATATTTATATAAATTACATTACCCCATTGCCTTGGCAGAGGTATGCGCTCCCTGATTGTTTCTAATTATTATTATCATTATTATTATTACTATTGTTATTACAATTTTTATTATTACTATTATTATTATCATTATCATGTTTATTATAATTACTATCATTGCCACCATCATCATCCTCATTATCAATTGTATTGCTGTTAGTGTTATCATTATTATTATCATCATCAATACTGATGTTATTGTTTTTATTATGATTAATGTTATTGTTCATGTTCTTCTTGTTATTGTTATTGGTATTATTATTTTCACTATCACCATTATTATTATCATCGTTATTACGAGTATTTTCTATTAATGATATTATCATTACCATCATTATCATCATCATTATTGTCCTTTTTATTATGATTATTACTATGATTCATTCTATCATTATTATTTTCATAATAGATTTTGTCATTGTTATTAACCTTACTATTTTTTATAATTTTGTTATTATTATCATTATTATCATTATCATTATTACTATTATGATTATCATTATTATTATTACTATTATTATCATTATTATCATTATTATTATTATTATTATTATCATTATCATTATTATTGTTGTTGTTATCATTAATATCATTCCTATTCCATTCTTATTCTTAAAATAATGATCATTATTATCATTATAATTATTATTGTCATTATAATGATTATTATTATTGTTGTCATTTTTATTACTGTTATGATAATTATCATTATCTTTTATCATTATTGTTACTATTACTTTGTATTTTTTGTTATTGTTATTGTTATCATTATTGTTATCATTGTCAGCAGTACTGATATTAATGTCATAATTTCTTTATTAATATTATTATCAGCAGTAGTAGTAGTAACGTTATTATTGTGATTATCATTATTATTGTTATTGTTATTATCAGTAGTATCATCACCATCATCAATATCATTATTATAATCATTGTTGTAACTAGGGAGATAACTACCAAAACAAATTTCAAAGAATCAGACATTAACAAATATTATGTCTGGTATCAATGATCCTCATCATCCTCATCATCCTATCATTATCATTACTAATATCATTATATTTATCATTATTATCAGTATCTTTACAGTTATCACTATTGTTATCATTTTCACCAATATCATTATCACGTTGCTATTATCATTACCATTATTGTTCGAGGCAATTACATAGCTCTGAAGTAGTTAGACCGTCATTTTCTTTATATTTATCATTTCTTACTGGAGAGGAAAATAAAAAAAATGGAAGGGAAAGAAAGGTGGGAAAGGAAGGGGATTTAAAGAAGAAAAGGGGGAGAAGGAGAAAGAGGAGGGGAAGGGGGCTTAAAGATAAAAGGTGGAAAGGCAGAAGAAGAGGAGCTTAAAGAGAAAAGAGAGATGAAAAGAGGGGAAAGGAGGAAACGATAGAACAGAATGCCGGGAAAGTGAGAGGAAAGGAGAAGGGGGGGTGGTGGGAGGTTAAGGAGGAGGAAGAGGGAGGTGGGAGGGGATTTAGGGCTTAAAGCGGGAGGGAAGGAAAATGAATTTAACGAAGATTTGTTAGTGAAAGGGGAAGGGAAGAGTAGAGGAAAAAAAAGAGGGAGAGGGTAAAGCAAAGGGAGAGAGGAGACGGGAGGAAGAGGTAGGTGGGGAAGGAAAGAGAAAAGAGAGAAGTAACCTTTTTTTCTTCTTTTTCAGTGGAAGTTCTACGGGTATGGCAAGCTATTACCGCTGTCATTGGTATCATCCTTATTATCGCTGTTATTATCATTATCACTTGTTACTATTATTTTTATAACTGTTATTGCTATCAGTATTATCATTATCATCATTATCATCATCGTCATAAATATCATTATAAATAGAATTATTTATTACCATGATTTTTTATTTATTAATATAATCATTGTAATTATCATTATCAATAGCTGAAAGCATATTCTGCACACACACACGTGTATGTGGGTGGCTTTGGGTGCGTAAATTTGTGTATCCAAGTGGGTTATCTTGGGTGAATATATGTGCTTTATATATAACACAATACTATCCATAGAAATAGATCTTCAATGCTAAACAGTGATGAATATAAATTATACGGTATACACACACACACACGTGTGCGTGCGTGTGTGTATGTGTGTGTGTTTAAGTTTGTGTATGTGTTTGTGTGTGTGTGTGTGTGTGTGTGTGTGTGCGAGTTAGAGTGATGTGTCCGTGCACAAAAATACAAATAACGGCGTAATAAATCAACAAGCATGAGAAATGAAGATACAGGGGGAATGCGAGCGCCTCCCCCCCCCTCCCCCTCCCCGTTAACGACAGTCTCCGCAAGGCTACAATATTATTACTCCATATCCAAATAGAATCAACTCAGGCCGCGTTGCCGACGGGACAAAGGGCGCCAGACAATGGGAGTAAAGAGGCATTCAGTCGTATTAATTTAGTGTATAAAGACTCCATAATGCGACGTCAAGCAGCCGGTTTCATACGTCTCGACCCCTCTGTGAGCTTCCGGTGTCTCTCAGTAAAGTCAGTCAGGAAAAAAAAAGAAAAGAATATATGGTTCTTCCCCCTCTCCTCCACCCCCACCCCCGCTCCCCTCCAGCTATCTTGTCTCCCCTCCCCGGCCGCTTCCCTTTCTCTCTCTCCCTCCGTCCATTGTGGCGACACAGGCCTGGGAACAGTAAAAACGCCGAGGCTCATACTTATGCTCATGAAGCGTTCGGCCGGCGCTGGGCCTCGGGAGGGCTCGAGCCGGGAGAGCCATGGCCAGCCTGAGCCTCCCCGGAGAGGTCATCCGTGCAAGGGCTGGTTTATGCGACCCCTGTCGAAGGCTGCCGGGCGGAGATAAAGCCACGGGGCAAGATAGGAAGCCAGGCAGCGGTAGAAATTCGTTTCAGTTGGAGAGAATGCGCGCATGCAGGACGGGACGCCAGCTGGGGAGAGGCGGCGCCCGAAGCAGCGACTCGCACGACAGTCGCCGTGTCTTCGTCTGTTTGCTTTGCCTGGCGGAGCGTGTCCTAAGGGCAGCGCGAGCGGACGCCGGGTCGGGAGCGTCATCCGTGTCCACTGACGTGTCCAATGACTCGGCGATGACGTCCTGCCCAGGCGCCGCATCCCCGTTGTCTCTCGGCTCCCGGAACGCCTCGCCGGAGGGAGCGAAGCCCGAGCCCGCCGTCAGCCAAAGGCCCCCTTAGCGACCGACGCCATAGAGGTCCTTTCTGCCAGCCCCGGGCCGCCCGCGCGCCCCTCCTCCGCGCTGCCTGATGGCGGTTGGAGTATCTTTTTAGCAAAACACTCTCCTGCGGCACATGTTTTTTTCCTCGTAAATGGCATCGGCACTAACAGGCGATAATGGCTCCTCGTTTGGGCCAACTTCCGGCCTCGTGGCGGTCACAAAAATCCCCCTCTCCGAGTCACAAGGGCGCGCGCCCCTCGGCTCCTCGGCGGGACGCGCGGGGGGGGCGGACGGAATATTTGTTCCCGCGATGTTTTGAGGAAATGTTGAGAGAGATCCTTCATGGGAACACACGCTGGTCCTATTATATTCACGGAGGGGAAAACAGCTCCCGGATCACAAAGCGCGCCATTGTGCGGCTCGGAATATCGCGTCGGCGGAGCACTTGCACCTTTCTGGGACGTGTTTGGATTTTGTTATTTCTTGAGGAAGCTCCACTTGCGAGGACGCTCGGGTAAACAGATTACCCCGAAACACAAATCCTACGCACATCTGTTCGTGGTTGATATTACGTACTCACAAAGGCATACGAAAGAATTGCGATAGTTTGCCTTTCGGAAAACAGAAATTTAGCATGCATATTTTCTTGTTATAGCACATTACATGTTTCATAATCATTACCATATCCTCTTATGTAGTAGCGTTAAGTCCATAATCCATGAATAATAACTCCTGTTTTATATTTCTTGACATAATCACTACTTTGATGATCCGTCCAACAAGTGAATCATAATCTGGCTTTATCCGTATCCTACACGTGGCCACGGCTTTGGCATCACCTGTTTTTTTTTCGAAAAGAAAGAAAAAAATCGAAACATTCACATCACTATCCAAATATTTTCCAACATACCACACGATCTAGGTAGAGTCCTAAAAAAGAGAAAAAGAAAACCACCCATGCAAAAAAAAAAAAAAAATGCTACAATATATCACAAATAAAAACCTTCCCTTCCCTTCCCCCTTCGACATAAAAGATTTAAAAGTAAAAAAAAAAAAAAAAAAAAAAAAAGTCTATCCGAACGATGGGTCTGGAATTACTCACTCTAAGTAGCCAATATTTTAATCAACTTCCCATGAATGAATATTGTTCTCGCCTTTGTGCGCCTCCTTCTCGGGAAGCACACGAGGGACCCGGCTTTTGTGGGGACGTGTTGCCCGCTGTTGGACGAAGGGGGAGGGGGCAGGGGGAGAGAGGGGAGGGGAAAGGGAGGGAAGGAGAGGGAGGGGAAAGGGGGAGAGGGGAGAAGATGGGAAGGAGAAAAGGGGAGGGGAGGGGAGGGAAAGGGGAAGGAAGAGGAGAGGGGAGAGGGGGCAGGGGATGGAAAAGGGGGAGAAGGGAGAGGAGAGGGGAAAAGAGGGAACAGGAAGTGATGGAAGGGGAAAGGGAGAAGAGGAAAAGGGGAAAAAGGGGCAAAGGGGAGGAAACGGGAAGAGATGGAAAGGGAAAGGGGGAGAAGGAAGGAGAAGAGAAAAGGGGAGGCAGAGGAGGAAAATGGGAGATGGGAGGGGAAAGGAGGAGAGGAGAGTTAGAAGGGAAGGGATAGGAGGGAGAGGAAGAGGAGGAGGGAGGGAGAAAGGGGAGGCCTAGAAGGAGGAGAAAGGGAAAAGGGGAGGGAGAGAGGCATAGAAGAAGACGAATAAAAAACGGGGAAGAGGAGAGAGAAACAGACAGTAGACGGGAATGGAGATGGAGGAGAGAAGAACATAAAGGAAAAGAAGGAATAGAAAAAAGGAGGGGACGAGAAAAAGACTAAAAAATGAGGACGAGGAAGAGAAAGGAACAAACAAAGGAGGAGAGGGAAACGGAGAGAAGAAGAAAGAAAGGGGATGGGAGGAGGAAGAAGAGGAATAGTAGAGCGAGGGGGACGGGACCTCGATGGGGGGAGGGAGGGAGGGGAGGGGGAGGGAGTGGCCTTTTGACGGTCAAGTAACAGTGAAACCTCGCTTCGTCTGCGGCCATGAGGAAAGTCGGAGTTTGTCCCCGTATGTTGTCTTTCTTCTTGTAAGAAAAGGACAAGAAACAAAGAAAATGAGAGAGAGAGACAGGCAGACAGAGACAGAGAAAGAGACAGAGGGAAAGAGAGTCTGAGAGAGAGAGAGAGAGAGAGAGAGAGAGAGAGAGAGAGAGAGAGAGAGAGAGAGAGAGAGAGAGAGAGAGAGAGAGAGAGAGAGAGAGAGAGAGAGAGGAGCAGACAGACAGACAGACAGACAGAGACAGAGAAAAGAGAGGGAGAGAGAGTCTGAGAGAGACAGTGAGAGAGAGAGAGAGAATCGATTCGAACAGACAGATACAAAGCTTGCAAAAGGACGAGATTGCCGTTAATAAAAGAAAGGTACGTCACAATGAATTAATGTTCATCTTTTCACAATGATTTATGCACTTAGACTAAGGGTTCCTATTATTCATCAGAACACCCATTATTTATAAGACGTTTGATATGGGATGGTAGCATATTAACACCAATTAAGTAAAGAGTGTCAGCTGATTAGATACTATCAGATGGTAAAAGAGAGAGTGATAGAGAGAGAGGGGGGGGGGCGGAGACAATGAATGCCAGCATTTTTGTTATACGAGAGTGAACGTGGTGTCTCGGTTATATCTTTTCCAATGGGTTAAGTATGAGCATCTAGCTTTGCACACAGTTCATGTTAATCTTGTCAGTCTGATGGAAATATCTGAACTCATGTTTAACCCGTGTTTAAGACGAATTACTTTTC
>NW_020870673.1:512257-514757 GCF_003789085.1 Penaeus vannamei | reverse complement strand
ATCTATTATTATTATTATTATATTATTTATTATTATTATTATTATTTATTATATTATTATTATTATTATTATTATTAATATTATCATTATAATTATTATTATTATTATCGTTATATTATTATTATTATTTTTATTATTATTATTATTATTATTATTATTATTATTATTTATTATTATTATTTATCATTATATTTATTATTATTATTGTTGTTATTATTCTTATTATTATTATTTATTATTATTATATTATATTATTATCATTATTCATATTTATATTTATTATATTATTATTATTATTATATTAATTTATTATTATTATTTATTATTATTATTTTATTATTATATTATTATCATCAATTCATATATTCATTAATTCATCATTCTGATGCTTATCCATTATTCATGTTATCTATTCATCTATTCATTTATTATTTATTATTATAATCATTTATCTTCATATAGTATATCATAACCTTAGCATCTTTATCACCCAGCCAATGATATATTGATATTCATTATGATGATCATCATCAACGTCATTACCATTATAATTAACTCCAAAATGAATGGCTGAGTTTTGTCCTCCGAAAACCGTGTAGTTTTTTTCCCCTTTTTATTCGTGCACTATTCGTTGTTTAGTACTTTCACTGTGTTATTTTTATTGATTCATAATCGACATCCTCTTTTATTCCCATCTCCTCCTATCTTTTACTCTCTCCACTTCTCACTTCTCATCTCCTTCCCCCTCCTCCTCCTTCTTCTTCTCCTCTCTTCTTCTTCTTCTTCCTTCTTCTTCTTCTTCTTCTTCTTCTTCTTCTTCTTCTCTTCTCCTCCTTCCTCCTCCTCCTCCTCTCTCCTCCACTTCCGTCCTCCACCTTGTCCTCCTTCTCCGTTTTTACTCCCGTCCTTCCTCCCCGTCTCCTCGCCTCTCCTCCTCCTCTCCTTCCCCTCCCCCTTCCTCCCCTGTCCTTCTTCCCTCTCTCCTCCCTCCTCCTCCTCCTCCTCCTCCTCCTCCTCCTCTCCTCCTCCTCCTTCCTCCTCCTCCTCCTCCTCCTCCTCCTCCCCCTCCTCCCTTCATCCCCTCCTCTTCATCCCCCTCCTTTTCATCCCCCTCCTCCTCCTCCCCCTCCTCTCTTCCCCTCCTCCTCCTCCCCCTCCTTTTCCTCCTCTTCCTCATTTTGCCTTTGTCGTTCTTATTCTTACAAAGTCCCTACTCGATAGTCACTAATCATTTCCTTACACAAATCCATCGCAATTTCACATGCCAAAAGATTATTCTACTGTTATTTACATTTTCTGATCATTTGACTAACTTGATTATGCACTTTCCTAGAGAGATTAATTCGTGGCGTTGTGACTTCCTCAGTCTGTTTATGTTCTTCATCAGAGTTCAACGTGTTCTCATGACCCTGCTTCGCCAGAGACCGTTCCAGGGTATAAGAACAGTATAAGATTAGCTGTCGTGTTTACCTCGCTGAGCTTAGATAGCAATAGGATTAGATTACTTGAAATTACTTATTTTGATTGCTTGTATTTTGCAGACTTGAACATGCAGGTTGACAGTTTGTACATGGGAAGGCGAGCATTAATATTTCTTCCTTTAATATTATCGTTTATTTCTTATATTTATAAGGAGAACGAAAGGAAAAATAAACTTGTTCCCACACATATACGACAGCGGGAAAAATTCTGAACATGTATAAAGATATATAAAAAGCGTTTTTGATGTTGGCATTACAAAAACGGCTGTCAGCTTTGATATACACAATAAACAAATAGTCAGAAGAATAATAGGAGAAGATTATGGATTGGGCAGGTGTTGTGGATCGGGTATTTCTTTATGCCTGATCCTCTTTTGTTCGTCAGTTCGGGCAATAAACTCCAAGAGGGTAAAATTTGACTTTTTTTCGTTTCTTTTATTTTGATTTTATATCGGCCCTCCCTCTCCCCTCCCCCCCCCCTCTCATCCCTCCCCAATTAACTGGCCGGAATCTCTCGGTTCTTCTCGTTGAGCAAACGAGGTGTGGGTTTATCTGTGTCACGGCTTGTTTGTTCGCAGTATTCTTTGTTCATTTGCAAAACATTCTTGCAACTGAAATGAACATTATCCCAAAGCATTGTCTGATAAGCTTCGGAAAAAAACAGGTTTAGTTGGATTAAATGCGACGCGACAAGAGCTCGCAGGCTGGTTGGTGCGCATTGTATTCTATGTTTTATTGGTGGCTGATGTTCCTTTGTTTATCTCATCTGATGTAAAAGGAAAGTTTCGTCGTCTATTGTGTGAGATACTGACATATTTACAATGAGGTTGTAAACTTTTTTAATGTGCCAGACAATCACTTTCATTAGCAACTCCATTCAGAATATCTGGCTGTGTTTCTAAATGTTTCAACTTTTGGAGGATATGCGTTTTTTGAATCATTGACAAGACAGGCGACCATAATGACCATATTTCACTTACGCACAACGGAGAAACGCACCAATGTCCTGTATGTAATAC
>NW_020870673.1:482257-487257 GCF_003789085.1 Penaeus vannamei | reverse complement strand
ATAGACTTGGTTCATTGTTGGTATGTGCGCCAATGTGTTGTTTACTTTCGCACACATATGAATGCACTTCTACCGAGTTTCTCAGACTTTCGTTCGGACTGCGTCGGCCCCGACAAGAGCGCATGTCAAATCAGGCTGAAAAAAGTCTTGTATAAAGATTAAATGCTTTTAATCCCATGCAGCAAAAATATCTCTCCCTATGCATCCTGCTCTTCTCAATCACAGACACAAACAACACCTATTTTCCCTCTAGTGAAAGTGGGGGGAAAAATAGAAGTCGAAAATCAGCGAAAACTGGCGCTCCAACCCTCCGTGAACAAGCCCCACATACTCCATTTGTTCGCGCGTCCACCAGGAATACATTTCATTGACCTAAAACAATGAGACACACTCGGGTTTTGGCCACACGTATTGTTAGTCTCAGAAGATGTGGAGAATAAGGAATTGTGAGCGTCGGTGATTGCTTTTCGTCGTGCAAATGACATGGCCAGAGTTATTACAGCTGGGGATATTGGCAGGGTGAAGTTTAGGGCTGAAAACAAGTGTCGTATTGTCAGCAGTCTCTGGGTCTTTGTTCCCTTCTTTTTTTCTTTTCTTTTCTCGTTCTTCTTTTCTTTTTGTCTCTCTTCTATGTGGTATAATTAAGAAAAAATGGGAGTTGGAATTCTAATGGGATGATAATTAGTATTAGTAATGGTAGGATTTTCAGCTTTTTTTTCTTGGACGGTGAGTAACAGGTGGTTTTCAAATGCGACAAGAAATGCACTTTTTCTTTTTCCGCGATCGCACGTGCTGGCGGTCCGGCGGCTAAGAGAAAGTGGTCATGATACTGATAGCAATGAACAGTACGATACTGATGATGAGCCAAATGATGATGATGATAATTGTAAGAATGATGGCAATTACAGCTATAATGATGATTATGTAGTGGGTAATAATGATACTCATAACGATGATGATGACGATGACGACGATCATAAGGATGATAATGATTATAACGATGCTATTGTGGATGATGGTAACAATTAATATAATTGAATAAATATAAAATGAAATAGATAAAAATAATGTTAATGATGGTGGTAATAATAATGATAATGATGATGGCAAAAATAATGATAACAATGACAATGATATTGATAACAAAATCACTGACAATGCTAATAATGATAAGAGAAATTTAGGTAAAACAATAAGGATAATAGTAATTATAATAACAAAAATGATAATGTTATCAATAATTATACTAATCATAACACCCATAGTAGTACTGGTAATGATGTTAATGATAATAAATAATAAAAATAGTAACCGTATTACAATAACAGTTATGATGGTAATGATAATAGCAATAACAATGATGATAATGATAATAATAAGGATAATACTGATAATATCAACAATAAGAATAAGGATGACAATAATGGTTATGATAATAATGATGATAGTAACAATAATACTGATGATAAAGACAATAACAAAAATAACAATAATGATGATGATGATAAGAAAATTGAAAATAATTATTATAATAATGATAACAATAACATCAGTATTGAGAATATTGATAATAATAACAATGATAATGATAACAGTGATAACAGCTTGATAACGATAATAACAACAACAATAATAATGATTATAATAACAATCATAATTATAATGATAATGATAATGATAATAACAATAATAACTATGATAATAATAACAATAACATTAATAATGATGGTGATAATGTTGATAACAACAACGATGATAATTACAATACTGATGATGATGATAATGATGATGATAATGTTAGTTATAATAATGACGGAGATAATAATAATAATGAAAACGATAATAATAGCAATAACAATAATGATAATAACAATAATAATGATGATTATTAATTATTAATCATTAATCATTATCTGTTGCAATAATAATGATGGTAAAGATGATGATTATTATTAATAATAGCAATAATAATAATAGTTTTATCATTTGATTACTGTATATCTAAGTAGATGAATTGTTAGTAAAAGCGGTAAATCCACGTACTATACTCCGCTACAAAACATCAAATTTTCATGCGTGCTTTCCACAAGGACGAAGTTTCACATCTGGCTTGAAAGTTCTCTTAGATTCTAGATTCACTTATAACCATAACATCAGTTTCGGATTTCAGGTACGATGACTGGTCTGCTTATATATGAATACAGGTTTCCTTCCTTCCTTTCTTTTTTCTTTCTTTCTTTCTTTCTTTCTTTCTTTGTTTATTACTATTATTTTTCTTTATTTATGGATTTTGTCGATGGTGATGTTTGGGGGAATCGAAAAACCGTGTACGCAGACAAGGTCTATATATACGGGGTAATTTTCTATATTACGTCCGCATGACCGATATCGACGATTTTGGTATCGTTGGATTCCTCTCACTCTCCATATTGCAAATATATAGTTTTAATTGCGCGCTAACCCCCCGTTAGCGACAAACTTGGCCCCGATAGCAGGGGAGGGCATGAAAGGTTCCAGGGAAAATGCGGGGTTAAATAGCATTAATAATATAACGCACAGTGAAAATAACCATGGTTATTCACATAACTTTCCATTGCGAACCCCCCTGGGGGGGGCTGCCGCCCCCCAACCCCCGCCGAGGAAACAAAACCTCCACCACGTATTCACGGCAGGCTAGAGCGTTACACAATCATCGTCTATGTCGGAGCAGGGGGCGTATTACCTCGTAAGATTCTCACTGAATCAGCATATTAACCTTATTATAGTCAGCATTGTATATAGAGACGATTGTAGTATAATCAGGATAAACACGGTGGCCCGCCCTCGTCGGGGGTTTTGCGCCTTTTTCGATGTTACACCGATGGCCTCAAAGTCGAGTTTCCCTTCCTCTGGAATAACGACATTCGTATTCCTAACCGAAATAACCGTCGCGTTCAGAAGTCAGTCATAGTCGCCGCGATGGCCGAGTGTGGAGGGTGCTCGTACTCCGAGACGGATTTTCTGCGCGAGATTGCCATTAGCCAAGAAAAAATGCTAGATATGTGCTTCCGCCACGGCCTCCTTCGTCGTGAGAAAGATTGCGGCAGGTGCGGGCAGCCAGCGCCTAGACCTGAAGAAGAAAAGATTCAGGTGTGATGGGCCGTGGCGGTCAGGAAGCAGAAGAGGCAGAGGTGTGACTGGTCTGCTTCGATGTTCGTGGGCTCTTTCTTTGCGCAATCTCAAAGCACCCCTGCCTCCTTCACATTTTGGCAAAGGAGCACCCCCTAGTAATTAGCGGCATTAATAAATCAGGTTAGTACCTTAAAAATCCTAGGTTATTGTAGGTTATCGGCTCCGCATCTAGTTCGTGTGCGCTCTATCCTGCCGTGAATACGTGGTGGAGGTTTTGTTTCCTCGGCGGGGGTTGGGGGCGGCAGCCCCCCCCCAGGGGGTGTCGCAGGGGGCGCAGCCCCCTGCAATGGAAAGTCATGTGAATAACTATGATTATTTTCACTGTGAGGTTAAATTATTAGGGTAATTTTCTATATTACGTCCGGCGCTCCGACATCGTCGCCCCCGCAATCGGGACCAAGTTTGTCGCTAACGGGGGGGTTAGCGCGCAATAAAACCTATCTATTTGCATTGTATAGAGTGAGAGGAATCCAACGATACCAAAATCGTCGATATCGGTCATGCGGACGTAATATAGAAAATTACCATATACTGTATAGATAGAGAGATAGATTCGATCGATCTTGTACGCAGGTACCAAGAAAACCGAAGGGAGTGTCACGGAGCCTACGTTCTGTGCGGACGACCGAGTGTAGGCTGTGTGGTGTCATTGTATCGCGGTTCGGTTAGGTTGTAAAGGATTCGATTAAAGAAATGTGTTTAACGAAGTGTGTTGGAAGGTAACGATATACGAATTTTCTACGCGCTGGAATGGTCAACGCGTAATTCTTTTATCATTTGTTAATTTCACTTCGATATTTTGTGATCGACTGACATCTCTGTTAAGGTTTCATTTGGAAAGAAAAGGAAGGACAGATACAAAAGATGTATACAGATTCCACATTCTAATAATAGTTGGTATTTTTTACTTAATTATCATTACTATTTCAGCTGTTATGTAATTTCTAACGTTTTATATTTTCAATAAGGTTATATATATATATATATATATATATATATATATATATATATATATATATATATATATATATATATATATATATATATATATATATATATATATATATATATATATATATATATATATATATATATATATATATATATATATATATATATATATATATATACATATACATATATATATATATATATATATATATATATATATATATATATATATATATATATATATATATTATTTGCTTATCCTAGAGACACTAATGATACAGAATTTATATCGTTTTGTTATAAATTCACTTCTCTATTTATCCACTTATCAATTCATTCAAAATTCAGAGGCGGTTGTGTGTTTCCTATTCATCAACGCAAGCGACTGCATTCACGCGCATTTTCGATCGCCTCCACAGTACTTTCCTCTTCCAGTTTAATGTTTCTTATAGCTCATTCTTAATCAGTACAAGTATATATCCCGTTGCTGTTTATTACCACTATTCAATGCAGTCCCTTCAACACTGGACGTTGATCTTTTGTCACGCATACAGGAGAGCATATCGAAAACACCGCAGACAATCGGCCCCTCAATTGCAAGTCGCTTTGATGCCTCGCTGGCAGGGACCCCACGTGACACTCGGGACTTTTAAACACAGAAATGACTTGTCGTAAACATGATGAAATTATTTCTTTTGTTACGTGCAGATAACTTACATACCAGTCATGCATGAGTTCTGTTGAATGGCTTTCTATTTATTACATGTATCGCTGTCTATTGCATTTATTGCAAGGAGGGAATATGGCGCATTCAGAATGGAATGCAATAAATGAACTGATTCACTGAATTATTTTCAAAAAATCTTTTCACACTCACT
>NW_020870673.1:474757-477257 GCF_003789085.1 Penaeus vannamei | reverse complement strand
TAACGATAACAACATGAACTCTCTAAGGAAGCAAGGTGTATATATTGTATAAGGGCAGAACCTCCATGACTTAGAACGCAAATTATGACTTGAGGAGGCAGAGAAAGATTGGCCTATCAGATGGTGTGAAGAGAAAGGGTTAGATCAGAGTTTCAGAGCGTATACAAATATTCGGATCCTCTATTCGCATGCTTGGTACTGGAAACTTAGAGGCTTGGTAGTAATTCAATTAATAACTGGTAATAAAAGTAGTAATGTAAGATAGTCAAAGAGGGTCAATACATTTTGTTAGTAGCCTTATTATTGTCTTGTTTCTTTTCTTTTCATGCTTTTTTTTCTTTTTTTTTATAAGATTGTGGCTTCTGTGCCGAATGATATACACAATTTATGCACGAATTTAGAGGTGAGTCTTCTCCTTTGGTTGCTAATTTCTTTATTCACCTATAGATTAATTTCTCATTGCTAACTGGATTAATTATATATTGTTTTCGGGTTACAGAGGGACGCTCGCCAGTCTCCCGACCTCATTGCAATATCATCTTTGCCTCACTTTCTCACGAATCATCGACTGCTTTCACACTGCCCGCACCCCGCCAGGTCAACCATCACGTCACCCTTCACCCCATCACGTCACCCTTCACCCCATCACATCAGCCGTCACCCCATCGCGTCATCCGTCACCACGCATGCTCACCCATCATCCAGCCTTGTTTCACCCAACTTCCCCCATTGTCTTACCTATATGCAACCGCTGCCATTCACCCCTAATGATTGTGTTACCCACCACACCCATTGTCTTACCTACAACAACTTATTATCTCCCCCACAACCCACGCCACTCTCTCCCTCCCCTCCCCCGCCTCCCCTCCCCCGCCACCCGCGCCGCCCATTGTCTCCTCCCCCGCCCACACCTGCATTGGTTCGCATCCCCCGGTGGCTTCGAGGGGAAAAAACAGGCCGTGAGAGCCGGTAAGATCAATTACTCCCTCGCTCTCACCTGTTCTTAAGGCCTTCCTCCCCGGGCTTTCGCGATGGACGATTGAGCCTTATGTCTTCACGCCATTAGGCCGGTTTCCCGTCGTCCCCCCGCGCGGTAGGTTAAGCGCGTCACGCCACTTTGTGTAATGATTTTTAAGGGTAGCGTCAGAGGGCATGATAGCATATACACAAGAAGAGACGAGTGTGAAGACGTCTTACTTCGGGGAGGTCGAATCCTTGCCTGTATTCCCTGCTGCAGATTGTCTGGTAACACGTCTCTTAACTAATGGCACAGGAGCATTAGGGAAATTGAGATCAGGAGCGAGGAGAGGATTGTACGCGAGTGGAGAGAGAGAAAGAGGGCGGGAAGGGGGGGGGGGGTCCCCGTTTTCTTCTCGCCCTTGCTATAGTTACCCCTGGCGGAAGAAACACCTTCGTTTTCTTCTGGCTTCTCATTATCTGAATTTTTTTCTCTCTCTCTTTTTTATTGTGGAGGTGAAATATTCATGCGGAAAATTAAAGTACTTTGCCACACCTTTCATCCTGTCGCATTTGATGGATTAATATGCAGCCTTTGAGCGTCTTATCCCCGCGGCTTTGGGGTCGTCCTGCGAGAGAGGGAAAAATTGAAGCGTCAATTTTTATATTTCTCATTAATGTCTGTATAATAGAAGAATCTCAGTTCTCTTTTTTTTTCATTAGATCAATATTGTAACCTGGAAATGCAAAAGTTGATTAGAATAGAGGGACGTCATATTTCTCTCCGTCTCTTACAAAAGAAATGCTTTCCGATGATTTAGCCGTTCATTCTGCTCTCGCTCTTGTACCGTTCAATCTGTCCATATCTCGTTCGATTTATCCGCCTCTGTGTTTGTCTATCCATTAATCCCTTTATTTGCTCTCCCATTAATCTATTTCCGACCATTAACGACTAACGTAAAACTACTTACTTTGGAAATAAGATTCATGAGTGTGCACAAAGAACAGAAAACAAACCATGGTATCAAAATATACCGTTTCCTGAAATATGTTTTTATTGACATCAACCCTTTTTCCCATGTCAATCTTTTCTCTCGTGATTTTCCTATTGCCTTTTCTTCTCTTTTTGTTTTTTATGGACCGAAATGTCTCATTCTGATATGGCATAGTGCAGAAATTAAAAATAATAATAATAATAACAAATAAATAACCGTTGTATAAATCATTTTCGGGATTATTGTTTCCTCTTTTTATTTTTCTTCTTTTTATGTTTTTTTTTCTTGTATTTGCAAGACCTAATGTCCTGAAATATTTTGGCATAAATTTTCATGTCACTCTCTCCCTTCAATTTCTTCTTTCCAGATCTGGACTCAAGAAAGATTTTTCGACACTACCGTTGCTGTTCTTTTTTTCCAAACCTGTCTTAAAACATTTGCTTTTTCGCTCTACTTTTTATACCTAAAATCCAGAAATAGATATTGGCATCTATTCCCAAGTGTTTTATATATCTATTTTCTTCTCCGTTTAAATACCTAAAATCCAG
>NW_020870673.1:453320-465820 GCF_003789085.1 Penaeus vannamei | reverse complement strand
AACAAGAGTATTTACCGTCTGCTCCCTGGGCATACTGTCTAAGAGTGTCGCACGCGCTTGGAGAAGGAAAGGCAAGTCATTTTTCATAAAATCTCGACTAAACAGGCAAAAAGTAACGCCCTGTTTGCTGAGACACTCAGTCGGGTTTTTACCCTTGTGCCTCTTCATCTACATAGTGGCAGCTGGGCCTCAGTTCCAGGCCAAACGGCTAGTGCACCACAGCCTTTCCTGCATCACCCCAGCCAAACGCAAGCAAATTATCGACTGTATTACTTCGACAACTCAGGCCCTTAAAAAAAGAAAAATAGTAGCTAATGACCGCATTGCCATAATATCTGCTAATAGGGGTTTTCAGACTAACATTGGTGACCTCATTCACAGCCATGTGAACTCACATACGCCTGATGATATTGCATGTGTAGAAACCTTAAATGAGTTAATTCCTGACAATTATGGACAAATATGTGGGTATACAAGGTGGCATCGACGTGACAGGAGGCGCGGGGCTTTTGGTGGTGTCGCAGTCTGCTTCCACAAGATATTACCCATCTCATCAATAGATGTCCCTCTTCCTGACCACCTGGAGATGGCGTTCTTTAAGGTATGGGCATAGCACAAAAGTTCAATCTTGCTTTGGGTCTGTTACCGTCTACTGTGGCAAGGAAGAGTTCCCATTAACTTCCTGCAGGCCCACTTGGATGAGCTTCTGTGGCCATATAGTTATTGTAGGCGACATGAACCAACACCTCATTGCAAGATCATTTGAAAAGCTTCTGACAGTGTTCGGATTATCAAATCATGTTGAATTTCCCACATACGTTTCTGGCTCTTCTCTCAATCCTGTTATCAGTGATCTGCTAGAAACTCTTTTAACGTGCCGCCCCATCAGTGCCGTGGGCTCATCAGACCACTTTTCCGTCTTGAGTGAGATTAGCATTTCTCCAGAGAGGGATAATCCACTGAGACGACTAGCTTTGGGGCAATGCAAACTGGGAAGGCCTCTGTGGTGCTCTACAACACACACCTTGGCCATCTGTCCTCACTGGTGATGTGGCTGAACAAATTCATGCATTCACTGAAACCCGTCTGAGTCATCAAAATAACTGTTCCTCGTCATACGTATGCTGTCAAAGAAGCCATGGTTTTGTTACCATTGCAGAATGGTTGCTGACAAAGAGTGGTGCCTAGAGGCGCTACACGAGACACTTAACCTCAACCAACAAGCAACTCTACAGACAAAGCTGCGCAACTATGAGTCAGGTTCAGAGATGGACTCAGCGGTGATAGCAACTAGAACAAAAAGTAAGCTCAGTGGCCAGTCTGTGGGCAGCAAGTCTTGATGAAGCACCCTTAAACAGCAACAGGGCTTTGGTTCTGATGGCATACCGCATATTTTTTTTTAATGACCTGCTTCGTCTGCTACCAGAGGCACATGTATATGCTGATGACTGCACCTTTATCTTTTCCTGTGATAGTGACGATCATCATGCTGCAGTCGCACATATGAACCAGGTTCTTCAAACCATCGTCTCATGGGGTAAACGCTGGCAAGTCGATTTAACTCCAGTTAAAACACAGCTAATGTTTATATCTCGACGTCAGCAAACCCATGACGCACCTATTCCCACCGTTCTGTTGGAGCGGAGAGCACTGCCACTCCAGGTATCCATCACCATCCTGGGAGTGGGTCAGTGATACCCTGACTTTCACTAATCACCTCCGTAATGTTGCCAAGAAACCCGCGTGGAGAGCGTGAGACCTTGTGAGGAGCATCTCTCACCTCCCATGGCATTTCCGCTCACAGACCCACCACGTCTCATCGTATGCAGCTCATGTTCGTTCAGTCATGGAATATGTACCCATCCCATGGCCTTCCTGCCCACGATCGTACCTCAGCCTATTAGATATGGTACAAGACTGAGCACAGCAAATGATTCGACAAAAGGCTCGACCAGACCAACCGCTTCCTCGGCTGCAACCCTTACAGCAACGATGAGACGTGGCTCGACAGCCGTGGGCAGCACAGCACGGCCGCTCAACTCGCGTTGCCGATGCCAGGGCACAAATGATGTTGGGCCCTTCGCCAGGACAGAAACTTTCTTGCGATCCTTCCTTCCAAACTACGCAAAAGTGTGGAACCGCTTGGAGCAGCAGACACACCTAGACCGGACCACATCAATGCAAACTTTTAAAGCCTCAGTAAATAATTGGCTGACGTGCCTGTAAATACGTGTTGTTTTTCTGTTTAGATTAGTAATACAATTTCTGTCACAAAAACGAAAAAGCCAAGATAGTTTCCAGCAGCCCTGCTGGTATTCCTTGCCCTTTGTTTGCCTAGGCTACAAATATGTATAGTTGATTTTGAATAAGAGAGAGAGAGAGAGAGAGAGAGAGAGAGAGAGAGAGAGAGAGAGAGAGAGAGAGAGAGAGAGAGAGAGAGAGAGAGAGAGAGAGAGAGAGAGAGATTCATATCCTTTTTTTCCTCTTTTCCTCTTTTCTTTGGAAGAAAGAAGGAAAAGAGAGAGAGAGAGAGAGAGAGAGAGATTCATATCATTGTATCATATCCTTATACCATTCTTATTTGCTTCTCATTCACAATAATGTGTTTATATTTCATATTTCAATTTTTGTGCTTTTGTTTATTTTATGGATATACGGTACGAGTTATGTTAGGAAATCCATATTGATTTATCATTTGCTTCGAGTCTAATATTCAACTACTTCAATATAATACTTTAAGCAACTTGAAAATACATCAGAAAACACATATGGTGTGAATGCCAGATGTATTAAATGTATGCCAAAGCTGCACATAAGATAATGATTATTATCAGGAACTACAAAACATTTTACTAACATGAAACCAAATTTTTATAAACATGGTCTAACCACTTACCATCACTACTTAATCTTCACTCAAATGAAAAAGAAATACACGAATGAGCCTTCGGAGTAAGCACAGAAGTCGTTGCGTTCCTCACTAGCAGGGATGATAGCGGCTGCAGTACGCGTTTCCTACGGGTCTGTTCTTCGTGCAACGCCAGTTGCAGCAGCTCAACTTAAACCGTACCTGCGTCGATTTTAACATCGGAATTTACAAGTACTATTCCTAGGTGTGGTTAGGGTGAAACAGAATATATATATATATATATATATATATATATATATATATATATATATATATATATTGTATATGTATATGTATATATATACATATATATATGTATATATAATATATATATATAATATATAATACATATATATATATATACATATGTATATATGTATATTTACACACACACAAATTTGGAGACCCAATATAAAACACAGCTGACAGGGGAAAAGATATTGGGATAATCATAAATAGAAACGTAAACCCAAATGATCATATAAATGAAAAGGTCCACTAAATGCTAGGACTGATTGCCAACATGAAGAGGGCATTCTGTATGTGGACGAATATATGGTAAAGAAGATCACTATAGCAATCATAAGACCAAGCCTTGAGTACGGTGTAGTGATATGGTCCACGCTTTAAAAAAAGATATTGACAAACTGGAAAAAGTTCAAAGACAGAAATTAGGACTTACTACTTTGGAAGAAAGAAGGAAAAGGGGGGACATGATTATGCTGTTCAACTGTATTACAGGAAGAGTGAAGATAGATAAAGATGACTTTTTGATCATGAACACAAAAGGGACGAGAGGACACAACAAAAAGGTGAAGGTAAAAAGAGGTGATAAAGATGTCTAAAAATTTAGTTTTCCAAATAGAACTATTGAAGCACACACGTAGTGTGTGCCAAAAATGTGTATCAATTTAAAAAGTTATACGACAATTTAAATATAGCAGACGGGACCACCTGAGCTTAGCTCTTCTCCCGTATTGAAACATCTAGGTAAGAACAACTAGGCAAGAACACGCCGTGGTAGCGCTTTCGTCTAGCAATCTTGCTGACCTGGGCCCAGATTCTTAAACGCGTTAAGGCGCCTTAACTTACGGCCGAGCGATCTTACATACACATATACAAAGCAAGGGACCCGCCATATTGGTGCGAGCTAAGGCGCCTTAGGCAAGGTTGCTCTGCGGCGGGCGGGAAATCAACTCTCTTCGCTCTCATTACAAGGGAAATACAGCAGGACGGTTGAGGCCTCTAGCGCGCCTTAACTTAAGGCTCTTTTGAGAATCCGGCTCCTGCGTTCGATTCTCGCGTACTACCAGTGAATGGTAACTCCGGCCATTCCTCGCACACAGGGGGTAATTTGGAAGCGCAATAAACAGACAAGCCACAATTTGACTGATGTTACAAGAGTTTGTCACAGCAAACCCTAAATTATTATCAATATTATTAATAATTATCACACACACACACACACACACACACACACACACACACACACACACACACACACACACACACACACACACATACATATATATATATATATATATATATATATATATATATATATATATATATATATGCATATACATATACATATACATACATGTACTGTGCCCAATGTATATTCTTATTGTAGGCATGTATACCAATATTCATATTAAGAAATATTACATGAATTAAGAAAAAAATGGACGTTGGAGATTACAATTTAGAAAAGATTGTCATACAGATAATGATGAAATGAAAAGATAATAAGTGACAGTTTAATAAACACTATAATAATAATAACGAAAATACAATGCGCTCGTCGTTATCAAAACAACACTCAACAACACCTCGTGCAGCTTTGGTCTGCGTGAAAAAAATGTGCAGTATGAGTTGCATTGATATAAATGATGGCGAAGCCCACATAAAACCAGAGTGAGTATTGAATTCAACAAACTTTCCGCTAATGGCGATCATCACTTAAAGGGTACATACAACTGTACGTGAAATTGATGGGTCAGCAAATTACAAGACACATTTAGTATTTGATTTTTAGGTAAATTTGGAAAAAGGCGTCTACTTTATAAATATATAGTTTCTAGTGGTAATTTTCTATATTACGTCCGCATGACCGATATCGACGATTTTGGTATCGTTGGATTCCTCTCACTCTCCACATTGCAAATATATAGTTATTATTGCGCGCTAACCCCCCGTTAGCGACAAACTTGGTCCCGATAGCAGGGGAGGGCATGAAAGGTTCCAGGGAAAATGCGGGTTAAATAGCACTAATAATATAACGCACAGTGAAAATAACCATGGTTATTCACATAACTTTCCATAATAACCATGGTTATTCACATAACTTTCCATTGCAGGGGGCTGCGCCCCCTGCGACCCCCCCTGGGGGGGCTCCGCCCCCCAACCCCCGCCGAGGAAACAAAACCTCCACCACGTATTCACGGCAGGCTAGAGCGTTACACAATCATCGTCGATGTCGGAGCAGGGGGCGTATTACCTCGTAAGATTCTCACTGAATCAGCATATTAACCTTATTATAATCAGCATTGTATATAGAGACGATTGTAGTATAATCAGGATAAACACGGTGGCCCGCCCTCGTCGGCGGGTTTTGCGCCTTTTTCGATGTTACACCGATGGCCTCAAAGTCGAGTTTCCCTTCCTCTGGAATAATGACATTCGTATTCCTAACCGAAATAACTGTCGCGTTCAGAAGTCAGTCATAGTCGCCGCGATGGCCGAGTGTGGAGGGTGCTCGTACTCCGAGACGGATTTTCTGCGCGAGATTGCCATTAGCCAAGAAAAAAAGCTAGATATGTGCTTCCGCCACGGCCTCCTTCGTCGTGAAAGATTGCGGCAGGTGCGGGCAGCCAGCACCTGAATGTGAGGTTGCATCACTTCCTGTGTGCTGCAGCGTCGCTGTATCCTCCGGCCTAGGACCTCCTGCCGGACGCACCCTCCCTCCTTCACATTTTGCGGCAAAGGAGCACCCTCCCTAGTAATTAGCGGCATTAATAATTCAGGTTAGTACCTTAAAAGTCCTAGGTTATTGTAGGCTATCGGCTCCGCATCTAGTTCGTGTGCGCTCTATCCTGCCGTGAATACGTGGTGGAGGTTTTGTTTCCTCGGCGGGGGTTGGGGGGCGGCCGCAGGGGGCGCAGCCCCCTGCAATGGAAAGTCATGTGAATAACTATGGTTATTTTCACTGTGAGGTTAAATTATTAGGGTAATTTTCTATATTACGTCCGGCACTCCGACATCGTCGCCCCCGCAATCGGGACCAAGTTTGTCGCTAACGGGGGGTTAGCGCGCAATAAAACCTATCTATTTGCATTGTATAGAGTGAGAGGAATCCAACGATACCAAAATCGTCGATATCGGTCATGCGGACGTAATATAGAAAATTACCATAGTTTCTTGAAATACTCTTGATATCATGTGTGTGCAGTATAGAATTCTCGTTAATTTTCTATATTACGTCCGCATGACCGATATCGACGATTTTGGTATCGTTGGATTCCTCTCACTCTCCACATTGCAATTATATAGTTTTTATTAGCGACAAACTTGGCCCCGATAGCAGGGGAGGGTATGAAAGGTTCCAGGGAAAATGCGGGGTTAAATAGCACTAATAATATAACGCACAGTGAAAATAACCATGGTTATTCACATAACTTTCCATAATAACCATGGTTATTCACATAACTTTCCATAATAACCATGGTTATTCACATAACTTTCCATAATAACCATGGTTATTCACATATCTCTCCATTGCAGGGGGCTGCGCCCCCTGCTAACCCCCCTGGGGGGGGCTACCGCCCCCCAACCCCCGCCGAGGAAACAAAACCTCCACCACGTATTCACGGCAGGCTAGAGCGTTACACAATCATCGTCGATGTCGGAGCAGGGGGCGTATTACCTCGTAAGATTAACCTTATTATAGTCAGCATTGTGTATAGAGACGATTGTAGTATAATCAGGATAAACACGGTGGCCCGCCCTCGTCGGCGGGGTTTGCGCCTTTTTCGATGTTACACTGATAGCCTCAAAGTCGAGTTTCCCTTCCTCTGGAATAACGACATTCGTATTCCTAACCGAAATAACCGTCGCGTTCAGAAGTCAGTCATAGTCGCCGCGATGGCCGAGTGTGGAGGGTGCTCGTACTCCGAGACGGATTTTCTGCGCGAGATTGCCATTAGCCAAGAAAAAAAGCTAGATATGTGCTTCCGCCACGGCCTCCTTCGTCCTGAGAAAGATTGCGGCAGGTGCGGGCAGCCAGCACGCCTAGACCTGAAGAAGAAAAGATTCAGATGTGATAGGGCCGTGGCGGTCAGGAAGCAGAAGAGGCAGAGGTGTGACTGGTCTGCTTCGATGTTCGTGGGCTCTTTCTTTGCGCAATCTCAAAGCACCCTGCCTCCTTCACATTTTGCGGCAAAGGAGCACCCTCCCTAGTAATTAGCGGCATTAATAAATCAGGTTAGTACCTTAAAAATCCTAGGTTATTGTAGGTTATCGGCTCCGCATCTAGTTCGTGTGCGCTCTATCCTGCCGTGAATACGTGGTGGAGGTTTTGTTTCCTCGGCGGGGGTTGGGGGGCGGCAGCCCCCCAGGGGGGTCGCAAGGGGCGCAGCCCCCTGCAATGGAAAGTCATGTGAATAACTATGATTATTTTCACTGTGAGGTTAAATTATTAGGGTAATTTTCTATATTACGTCCGGCGCTCCGACATCGTCGCCCCTGCAATTATGACCAAGTTTGTCGCTAACGGGGGGTTAGCGCGCAATAAAACCAATCTATTTGCATTGTATAGAGTGAGAGGAATCCAACGATACCAAAATCGTCGATATCGGTCATGCGGACGTAATATAGAAAATTACCAAATTCTCGATCTCTGCTGTAATTACGATCCCGATTAAGTCACTATATTGTCTAATGGAGGGGACACAGGGTATCAGGGGCCACCAGGATATTATGTGAATGCAAACGCCCAAACCTAACCTTTCCTACCTTCTATTTATTTCCTAGACAGATAACTTAATATATATGGATGAATTGTCATATTGATCTTTACCATGAAAATGTCACATGTTTCATTATTTCTTATAATAAATATCAGTGGCAACTCAGCTCCATGGTTTCCATGAAGTTGCTGACGTTATTGTGTATTAACACGATTGGTGGGATTAACTAGCTCGTTCTACATATGTGCAGGATTAAGTTTTGAACGTAGAAGTTAATGCTGGTCCATAGGTTGAAAAGTTGATCTTGGATGCTACCATTGCTCATGCGCACTAGAGATCTGGATTAAATTTCAATAGGGCATTAACTTTCATGGTGCATACAGAAGATGCCCTAAGACATTCATGATCTAATTTCATAATGTAAATATGTCTTTACCTTTTCTTCCCAAAATATTCTTTTTCTTGCATTTTGATCATTTTTTTTTTTTTTTTAATTTTTGCAATGTGTTGAGTGTAGTGTGGAGAGAAGACTTAATAATCAATTTTATTATAGGTATATTCTGCCAAAAGAGGCTTCAGGAGAGAAAAAGGAAGAAGAATCCGGAGCCTCTGAGGGAGCTGATTCGACATCTGAACCTCCCCAAAAGAAGCAAAAATTTACAGGTAAGTTCACAAAATATAAACTTATGGAGATTTGTAAAGAATTTATTTATTTATTTGAATTAGTTTTATATGATAATTTTTCAGTGTTTTATTTTATTTAAGTGATCAAGGGCTAAGTTATGGAAAAGATGTTTTGTTCAACAACTCTCAAGCTTACATTATGCTGAAGTTGTTGTTTTTAAGATAGCCCTTGCAGTTAGTAATATGATGTGATTATCAAGAAATCATTCACTAAATTTTTTAAGAATCCAACCAAGTATTTATGTAAGTTCTTACTCACACATGTTACTGTTTTGAACTCTTTGCATATATATATGAAACATTGAAGAGAGCATTGGGGAAGAGGATGATAATACTCTTATTAGGGTTGGTGTGCATAGCATGCATATGGATGCATATGTATATATCCATAAACTGTATATGTATGTCTTGCGTATATACGTATGCCTTCATGCATGTATGTATATATGAACATATATCCATTTTCTCATTTTAAAGCCTACTTTGTATCTACAGATAAACATGTCCAAAGGTAGAAAATCCCTCAGCTTACTGGTTTGCTACATACCTCTACCATAAAGGAACAGAAAGATGAATATGATTTTAGCACATTCTTTAATGAGTCAGCATGCATTCTTCTACTAAATGTAATATTCATGAAATAAAAATGTGTAAAATATGCAGCATATACTGTAGCCTAATGTAAGTTAAAGTATGCACAATAGTGTATAAATTACTGTTACTTTTTGAAATTTAAGCATATAGGCTATTTTAACAAAATTGAAAAAATAATATTGTAGTGTAAATTATATGTTCTAAATCCTTAAATGTCAGAAATGACCATAATAGGTTGAAACATATTTGGTTCTGTATGAGAAAAAGATCCTTAAGAGAAAGGTAAAACCCACATTGCATAGTAAAAAAATAAATAAATGAAAATAAAACCCAGAATTTTTCTTTGTTTTGTAAACTTTGTGACATCAAAATTTAGATATCAAGAAATCTTTGATTTTAGAACATAACTGCATATGGTAGAGACAGTATTTTGCAAATTATTTAAGAAATGAGCAAAACTTCTCATTACAATGAATTTGGTGATTACCATACTGTATTATATCATCATTCTTGCTTGTCTGGGAAGTATAGTGTCAGCTCTTGCTTTTTGCTTTTTTACTCCGGGTGATTAAGGATATGTCTGTGTGTTAGCATTAGCTTTCATTTCACATGAATGATGTGAAGGTACTGTGTAGAATTACTATCCTTGTTGCCAATTGGACTTGTTATCACTTTGATCAAACATATCCTAGATGCTATTGGTTATATTTTCCTTAATTTAGCCTCTGGTTACCAGGTGAATATTCTTTATAGCACTGTTATTCTGCTTTTTCTGTATGATGAATGCTCTTAATGCCTCTGTTATTTCCTCCTTTTCGTTAATTTAGTAACCCATTGACACTGAGGGGGCATGCACATACATACCCAATCCACTGTGGCTGTAGGGCAGTCATTTAGTATACACATGGATGGCTTCAGAAGTGCTTAGAACATTATAAGCAATGGATTTGATATCCGCCAATGACTAAAAGGTGTCAATAAAAAATCAATCTTAAGGAAAGTTTTTGATGTAAGTAGAGCAGTGTGAGTGCCCACAGGTATGGCTGGTATCTGTAAAGATATTGACGGCATAAAAGCCTGGGAAAATAGACCTATAAGTAGATTACTGCGTGCTGTGTCTTGTACTGCAATGGAAAGACGTGAAAGTCTGAACTCGGCACGAACCGAAAGGATTGCCGGGAGCTTAAGTTGTCATGGAGCTGTGCCAGGCCCACCTGAGGAATGAGGGGAAGCCTAGAATGGTCAAAGTAATATAGCCGAAGCCGTAGAGGATGTAACCAAGATAGTCAAACACAAAAGGTACTTAAGGTAAGCGTCTAAATCGAAGGGAAGCTGCTGAAATAGGTGAGGGTCGAAGAGGACAGGACTTGTGGAACCTAGAAGAACCCAAACCTGTGAAGGAGAAGTAATGCACGCGCATGCAGGTTGCAGTTAGGAGGATCAGCTTATACAGGTTACTCCCACCGTTCCAAAGATGTAAAAGGGAGCTAAAGCGAGCAAAAGAGATGATTTAAACCATTGTTACATAACCAAGATAAGGAACAAATGAAAAAAAAAAAAAAAAAAAATAGATAATTTGATAGTCAGACTCCGAGAAAAGAATCAACCAAGTCAATGAAGCAGTGTGAGATTTGAACCAGCCAATAGACGTAGGTGCAAAATCATCTTACTTTAAGGAGCTTTTAGTTAGTGTAGGGTTGAGTTAGAACCCCAATCAGGTAAAAAATATATAAAAAGGCTGAATTGGAATAATTGCTGAGAAGATCATAGATGCAGGAAAGAGAGTTGGAAAGCAAACGAAGACCAGTACCAACACCGACAAGCACAAAAAAGGTAAACTGAGGAAATAAGGCTAGTATGACTGACGAATGCTGTGATCTTAGCTCTGCGAAGAGGATCTGTTGAGGTGCTGAACTCGGCACCGGGTGCTAGGAGCTTATAGATGGGTCTGAGCATGTTGCCAGACTGAGCGTCTCGAAGAAGCTGCTGAGATGGAGAGAGGCGAAAAAAAAAAAAAAGAAAAAAAAACAAAGAGGACAAAAGGAACCTGATGGACTTGGACCCAACCTGGAGGGGAAGTATGCCCAAGCGAACTGCAAAAAGGTTGGAGGGTTCTGCTACAAAAAGTACAAAAAACCAAAAAAAAAATATAGATCAACAAAAATTAAGAACAATAGGAAAACTCACACAAGAACTAAGTAATTTACTAAATTGACCTGAGAATCTAACACCTTGTTTTATGTTTATTCCTTAATTATTCCTTCTTAATTAGTGCTAAGTATAACAAATTGAAATATTATCCATGAAATAAATGGAAATAATACACTTAATAATGGGAAAATAATAACAAGCAAAAATAAGTAAATATAAGTACAAGTTTTTTAAGAATATTTATTCCCCCTAAATTAAACTCAAAGAAAAAAAGGTAAAAATAACAGAAGTGAAGTACAAAAATGTAGAATTATATGAATTGACTCTAACTAAGCGAATTTATAGAACAGAGCCTTCGGAAAAAAATAAGAACTAAGTAAATAACAATGATTCATGTACTTGCTTTTAATTGGTATGATTAACTAAAAATTATTCCTTAGATTTCCAATACATGATTACATAAATCTTATAAATCAAAGATTAGGACAAATAAAACAATTCTAAAATAAAAAATTATGGTGACAAGCAATTTTATAAAAAGTAAATAATTGGATAAAAGTAAAAAAAAAATTAACCCCCCATAAATGAGACTTCAGGCAGAAACAAGATAAACGGTCCAAGCTATGAAAGATTCAGAATACACCCAAAGAAAAAAGCAGAACAAAATAATATGTCCGTCAGCGTAATAAAAAAATGAGGTAACTGGCAGTGTAAGAACGAATAGAAGACCCCAAGACTAAATCAAAAACCTTGACCCCAATTGTTGTCTTTTCCACAGAAATGATAGTAACAACAAACTTTCAACTGAAAAAACAACCAAAAAAAAAGAAGTATAGAAAGGACAGAAGGAACAGAATGCCACAATTTCGCCACTTATGGCAATGTGCCCTTATGCCTTACAGAATGTAAAGGTAGTAAGTGGTTACCACAAGTGAATCATATTATCATGGAAATTGAAACTGGGCATAAATTTTCAACATCAGGAAGTGATCATAGATTAATTATCATAATAATCAGTTTCCTTTATATAATTGTTCATCCTACCACTAACACTTCCACCGTCAACACCTTCACAACTTATCACCATATCTAACCTATCAAACCTTACACCTTCACCTTCACCTTCACCTTCACCTCCACCTCCACCATATTCAACCTTCAACCTCACACAACTACACCAAACAAACCTCCACCTC
>NW_020870673.1:445820-448320 GCF_003789085.1 Penaeus vannamei | reverse complement strand
TCACTCTGAAAATGAGAACTGGTGTATATAGAGATGCATCAGTGGCTCACAGTATCATCGAGAAAGCAAAATTGTGGGATGTATCTATGGTTACGGTAATGCTATTTCACTCATTTAGCACTTTGAGAGTATGGAAATGGAGAGTTTTTCTATATAAGTTTTTAAGATATAGTAGTCACTTAATTTTCCAGTGAGATTCTTGACTTGAGAAAATATTCATTTCATACTTTTATAAAATTAGCTGCTCCTCTGGAAATTTCATTGAACAATCTTCTTGCGACAGCTTCACGGAAGATCAAAAGAACAGAGATACCTGAAGCTAGCAGACTGGAAGTATATTAAGGAGTGTGCAGTTGTTGCAGACCCAATGCCATTATATGGAAACGGAGACATCTTCACATACGAAGACTACAAATACCAAAAGGAAAATTCAGGTGTTGCAGGTTAGAGATACTAGTTTCATTGTAAGAGATTTTTGTTTGTACATTTCTTTATTCATATTCCTTTTATCTTTTCCAGAATATTTTGATTATGCATTAAATGAAGGAGAGGGAGATAACGAATATGAAATGGGCAGTGTTTTGAAGTTTTTCTTTCCGTTCACCCCATTACAAGGGAATTTGTTTTGTTTTAACCTGAACATGATATATAAATTCTTTTTATTGATTTGAGTATAGAAAGTTTTAATAATTTCTGTAATCAGTTTGAAACATATAGCAAGAAAAAATACATTTTCCAGTATATCATATTGATATCAAATTTCTTCTGCTTAAATTTGATTAAAGTTTTAGGGGCAAATTATGAAACTAAAAGAAAGAAATTAGCAAAAATTTTGAACTGAGTTTTCAAATGGCTGTTTAAGTATGGGAAGTACACAAAAAGGTTTATGATATTAAGAATAATTGATAATTGTTTTCATATTCCAGGTGTAATGATAGGGAGAGGTGCCTTAATTAAACCATGGATCTTCAAGGAAATTAAGGAGGAAAAACATTGGGACATAACATCAAGTGAACGTTTTGATATATTGAAAGAGTATGTTAACTATGGGTTGGAGCACTGGGGAAGTGATAATGAGGTGAGGAACTTTATTTTGGAAATTATCTGATCATCTTATCTCATATAAAAATGTATGTCTTTATTACCTTTTATGATATAACAGTAATTATTATTATTATTTTTTTTTCAAACCTGTAAGATGGTTCCCATTGTTGAGTAAAAGTGGGATAAGTTATCTAGTTTTCCTAACTGGGTAAATATATTTTTTGAAAGGAAGTGAGAACAGTCCATCTAAACCAGGGATGTCAAATTCAAAACCCTTTGCAGGCTACTTATCATTTCAGCTACTAGCTTAAAGGGTGACAAAGGCCACTACTTGGCTTCCCAGGGTTAAAGCTGTCCATTAATATATGTACCTATGTATAAAGTTTATTTTATTAATTAGTTTTTAAATGGTGACACTAATGGGAATAAAATGTTTATGCCATTATTTTCCATCATGGTGTTCAGAATTTCAGTTCTTGTTACTCCATGGGCCAAACTTGGCCCTCAGACCATGAGTTTGACATCCCTGATGTAAACTCCATTTCATGATATTCATTATCTTGACTATAATCTGGTTCTGAAGTTTTTTTTATTAATTTGTTTTATTGTTTTTGAGATAATGAATGATCAGTGTTTCATGTGATGTTAAAAAGAACAAAGAAAACACTCATGCTGTCTTTTATGCAGGGCATTGAAAAGACTCGACGGTTCCTGTTGGAATGGTTGTCCTTCCTCCATCGTTATATTCCAGTTGGGGTCCTTGAGCAGACACAGAAAATCAACCAGAGACCTCCACTGTACAGAGGGCGTGATCACCTCGAAACTCTGATGATCTCCAAGTCCGCCAAAGACTGGATCAAAATCAGGTGAGGTGGGAAGGGTAGTTTGGCTGGCTTTCTTGTCTCTGTTGTTATTTTTAAAATTTATTGTATTGACTGCTTGCTCTATTATTGTTACAACTTTTATTTTTATATTGTATTTAGCTATTACTTTCATAATTTTCAGTTTATAACTTTTTCTTTCATTATTGTATTAATCAGGGAGGAAGAGAAAATGAGAGTGAGATATAGAATGAGAAAAAGAAAGTCAGAGAGAAAGACTTAATATGAAAAAGAAAGAGATTGTATGAGAGTGAAATGGATGTGATTGATACTAAACTTTCTTTCTCCTTCCAGTGAGATGCTACTTGGACCAACCCCTCCAGACTTTGAATTTTTACCAAAACACAAAGCTAATGCTTATGGGTGAAGTCTATTGCTATGTAGTTTAAATGTAAATCAGAATAGGTATTACATCTTAAAATGTGAAGAAATTGTCCAGTATTTTACCAAGGAAATTACAGTCTTTGAAAACTTAAGTTATTGTAGTTTATGGAGGTTTAAAAAAATAATAATAATTTTATGTTCTGATGGTTTATACAAGCATTATTAATACAGATCTTTTGTCATCATCTGAT
>NW_020870673.1:423149-433149 GCF_003789085.1 Penaeus vannamei | reverse complement strand
AATTGATATCTTGCGTTGCGTCGGATTTCTGTTACAGGTGAAGTGGGAATTATAACATTCCTCATTTTCAGGTTCAGTCTAACTGATCAATGATCTTGTACGGGTTTCTTTCATTGTAGATTTGGTTTGTGTCTCGTTTTAAAAGGAAAAGAGCAAGTGACTGGATAGCCAATTTGTCTCAAAATACAGTCCACATTTTTTTGTTTCCTTTTTGTAGAAGTGTAACAATTTCTGGAGACTGGTGGCCTTGGGAGGAGGAGGTTGCTAAAGTTCAATTATTCAGAAATTATTCCGCAACTGCTTATATCAACAGTATCCTATACTGAAATAATAGAAGCTTCGTCAATGAAATGAGAGAGAGTAATTTCAAATGCAATTGCTTTATTTGTTAGTGTCAAGTTACAGATTTTGATGATAAGATATACATAAACTGAAGATATAATACGTACATGTAACCTGTCCGTAAGCACTCAAATTGTCCACAATACATATATTACTAAATGAATATTCAGATTACATCAATTAGTGAGACAAAATTACAAATGTTTAAATAACTAATTAAACAGGTCCAAAGGTAAGGCACATTAAAAAAATGTAAAACCAAAATGAAATCTTACGATGACAAAGCAAGACATTCAAAATCCTTTAGCCATTCTGAACACTGTAACTCAATTTCAACATCTAGTACAACAGGCAATCATAAAGCAATCTAAAAATAAACAACAAAATAAATGAACCAATATTTTTCTTCTTACAAGCCAATTAAACCCACTGGCCCTGGTTTCATGTTCTGTCCACTGTGGTCTTTGTGTGTAAACTAAGGAGTTATTTAGCAAGCCACTGTGACCGCGACTTATTTCCCCGTGCATTTTTTAACGAGAAACTGTTTTTACAGTTATTATTCTTATGCTGCTGATATCGATATTGCCATTACTATTGATCAGTATAAACTATTGAAATATCAAAACCAATAAAAAAAATCTTTGCGAAATTCAAGGAAAAGACAAAGAGGTGGGATAGGTAGGAGTTAACTGCCTCCTTGGTGACTAAGTAATTAAGGAACGATCTCTGTATAAACATAACAGCAAACAAATTATAGTGGAACTGTCATGTTTGCTGTCATATGGCGCCAGTGGGTTTAAATATATCATGGTGTGAAAATGTAAGAAATATTATCACGAACACCAACAGTGAAACAGCACTTTTCTTTTTATTTGATAGAAAGTACACACTTTGAACCAAATCAAATTTAAGAAATATATAAAACAGATATTAAGACACTCAAACATACAACAGGACAGTTTACGTCAGCATTAACACAATGAAAGATACAGTGGCAGAAACAATAGAAATGTTCTTCAGAGTATGTGATTCTTTTACATTAGCTATTAGTTCAATTTCTTTATAGCTTAGTACACAATAAGCGGTTTCGGGTTATAAGCTATAAGCTGTCTTTTGGTTTCATTTTCAAAATGACTGAACTTTGAGCATTTTGGTAAAATGAAATAATAGTTATTCATCCTGTCACCTAGGTGGCCCACCTAAGCTAGACCTCGGTGGAGGGGCAACGCCTCTGCCGACCCCCCGGCTTAACTAATTCAAGCATGACGAGCCATAGATCCAGACATCCGAAAGCAGGGTTCCCGAGATCTTTGCTCCATACGCCCACACTCGGTTAAATGGCTATGGGAGAAAGACGTGCTACATCATTCAGCATGCGCGCCACAATCCAATCTCCCCCACACAGACCACAAACACTCCAGTTTTTCGTTTTAACCTTAAATGGCTTTAGACTTAGCTACTTCACAATTTAGAGAATGAACTGAACTCCAAGGGGCTCTGCATCATATGTATTTACAATATATGGATCTGTGGGCGGGGACCTTTGCTGAAGCCTTCACAAATCTTGCAGCAGCGGCAGCCCCCTAAATTATGATTCCCAACTGGGCCATCGTAGACATTGTGGACATCAGATATGAACACTCTGAGTCCCTGCTGGAAGGTCCTGTAATGAAAGTAGTACATTACTATTTAAAATGGAATTGTTAAATAAAACTGCTACATTTTACACCTCAAGATTTATCTTCTATACAAAACACGTGTATATAAATACATACATGCACACATACACATATCTATATCATACAGATATGCAAATAAATATAGATATATGAATGTAGATATAAATGAGTATATGTATGTGAATATATATTATAAAAAATACAAACACAGCAACGTGTATACAAAGACAGAAAGGAAGTCTACAATCAATGATTCTCAGTTTTTCAGATGAATAAGTAATCGAAATGGATCAATATCCGCTACTTGTTTGTCCGAGGGTAAACTCTTAACGAGTTCGAAACGTTATGATTTAGTTTCATTTCTTATTTGAATTATATATATATATATATATATATATATATATACATACAATATAATATATATATATATATATATATATATATATATATAATATGTATGTATGTATGTACAAACGACTGCAGTGCAGCTACAGCTTTTACATGTTAAGTGCGAAGAATCGAGCAATGAGTGGTCTTGTCAACGAGCCATGCGATGTGAAAATATGCATAGTTGATGTTGAAGGAAAAATATGTGTTGTTAAGCTGACGAATCTGAAAAAAAAAGAAAAAAGATAGTGAGGTTTTGCAAGATGGGACATGAAAGCAAAGGTGGAGGCGATAAGTGAATCCTAAGGCATTTAGCGTACAGAGACACACAAGCAAGAGCATAATAAGCGGAAGCAGTAGTTAGAATTGGAATGCTCTACAAGAAAAATAGTAATAAAGTACAGAAACCTGTTAGGTAGACTGAAATTGATTTTGCAATCCTCCAAATAGATGAAACCTACATATCCTAATGTAGCGAGAGATAAAGAAGCAGTAACTGAAATGGAAATAAAGTATACATCAAGACCATAAAGGAAGAGATAAACCCCCAATTTGCTCGATAAAAGTCACAGCTTGGCCAACCTGCGTGGAACATTGAACGATACTGCGAAGACAAAAAAAAAAAAAAAAAAAAAAAAAAAAAAAAAAAAAAAAAAATTGTCGATGCTGGAATTATGCGAAAAGAACAATAAATACCCTTTTAAGGTACACAAAGTAACTGATGCCATAAAGAAAGCTACTCATGAAGACGATAAGAAAAATAGATATTAAACAAATATTACCAAAGGTGACATAGAACTGCTATTAAAAATGGAAGAAGTAAAGATCTAAAATGAACAAAGGACAAAAAAGTTCACTTAGAGGTTTAGAGTTCTAACAAAATAAGTCTACTGCCAGACCCAAAATGTAAATACAAATATAAGCTTTGTAACCAAAAGGAATACCGAGATTATCTGGAACTAATTTACACACATGCAGACAGTTTAGCCTCTGAGTTACCAGAAGTAAATACAACAATGAAAATGAATAAACCTGGTGTAACATGTATCACTGAATACAAACCGTCCTTCCACGGATGGAACATAGAACTGAAAGACAATACTATTTGGAAAAATGGGGCATGTGGTTGCAGAGGGAGAGCAGCAATATTAGCAAGGAGTTAGAGATTTATCGAGACCACGGAGATTTCCTGGAAGTGCTGCATCTTTCGGAAACCAGAACCAAAGAAATTCTACTAGCAGAATTTTAATAGCAAAATCAATTGGAAAAAAATACAGCATGCTGGCGTTGTCACATTTTTTTTCAACCTGTCTGGGAAGAGAGACAATCTGTTTTCATACTTCAGTGACAATAATCGAATGCCTATGGCTTTAACATTTATCTAAATTCATTTATCCATCTTTAAACGTTCACTTCAGGGTAAAACAAGAAATCGATACCAGCATTGCCACAGGGGATGAGTACTGCAACATGTTAAACTCTAAACTACACTTATACCCTGTTTGCACTAGCGGATGCAAACTACTGTTTTAGATACACTGATGCAATAGAGGATGGTAAACTCTGTACACTGTTCTAAACTTCAACGTCTCCAACTGGACTGGGGAAAACTCTACAGCCATTGAGCTAATAAAATCCACCACGGGAAGAAAAAGAAAACTTGTCAACAGCCAGACACTTGCCAGACGTTTGTTGAATCCTTGCGACTTAATTCTGTATTTCCGAAGCCAATCTGATTTTCAGGTTGACCACAGAAACACTTGCGAAAGCCGCTGGTGCCATTCATAACTGAGATTGTATGACTTATTCATAGCACTACTTCCCATCTGGACGTGCTGGTAAAGGACATGTAAGGCTAATGATATCCACCCTAGGTATGGCGAAAGGGGTCAGTCCTCCTCTGTCTGGGAATTCGCAAGTGATTCATTTATCCAAGCACTGTACCGGCATTGCGGAAATACTTATGCTTGGACATTCAACAACAGTAACACACACATATTTGTGTGTGTGTGTGTGTGTGTGTTTGTGCTGCTTTGGTCCAGTGATTATATCACTGGACCCGAGCAAGGTTACCAATGGTACTGCACGAAAACTACCGCATGCAATCACAGAAAACGAGTACCGACACACGGAGGTGGATGACTTTTCTTTTACCTCGGTTTGGTGCAGGGAAATTGAGTGGCAGAGTGACAAAAGAAGTAACGGTATATAAATATTTTGCTGCAAAGAATAAGAGTTGGACAGATCTTTTGATTGTTGGTTGTATGATATAAATTAATATACTAAACGGAAGTAAATATTTATATGAACACAAATATTCACTTCTGGATGCGACTTAAGCTGTATATAAAAAATGCGTACAGTTGCCAGGTGTCACTAACTGGTTATTCATTTTCTATTTGCATATAAGTAATTCATTGACTGAATATATTTGATAAATATATGCTATTCACTCAAGTTCAAATCAGGAAACTCACAAAAGCAACTCCACGTCCATAACGTTATTTTACAATCATCACCTGAGGTTGGAAACTTTATTGTAGGCATGGAATGAGGGTAAATTTTAAAGAGCCATGAATATATTTCTTCATTCTCTATTTGCATGGATAATTGACCATTATTATACTTATCAGATGCAGTATTCGCCTTTTCAAATCATCGCTTGACTTAATGAGCAAGATGGATAAGCTTAGTCTATACTCCGTGCGGACATAAATATTGCGGTTGATCTATTCAGGTAGGCCTATATCTCCTTGTGGCAAGCGACAACCCTACAGCTATTTAGGTGAAACTATAGAAAATATTTATACTGTGAGTTCATTCGATAGATTATAAGATTATGTTATAATGTGGACGTAAACATAAATTCTCTATCTATAGATCAAGTTTGTATGTGACTACATGTAACAAAGTTTTTGTGAACATAATTTAATTTTCCCTTCGTAATAACATTTGTATTGCAATGACTAGCTTGGGCCATAGCATATTTTGAATTATGTGATCTGAACCGTGACGCCAGGGCTGGAAAAAGTATTGGACCACGGGCTGGTTTCCAATTCAAGCTGAAGTCATTACCCTAGCAAATAGTATTTGAAGACTAGAATTTGCCTCAGCTGTTCAAAATAAGCTAAGACGTCTGTTAAGATATTGAAACCTCTGCAGTGTGTGACTTTCTCAAGTGGGCGAAGACAAACGCACAGATGAAACTTTACAACTTTATTTCTGTTCTTACCACAAAGAGGCAGGGGTTTATGCATGTTTATTACAACATAAAAAGATGGCATAATCTTCATGGCAAAACACTTATTAGTTGATCCGTCCGAGAGCATTCTAGTGAGGGGTTCATTTCACTTAGAATCACCAATATCCAGAGAGAGCGTATAAAACGAGTCACCATCACTGCTGCTGGCTACCTACCCCTACCCTTATTTCAGCCACCATCTTTTCGCCTTTAGCACTAATAACATTCCACTAGTTTATCTTAACGTGAAGACGTACTGTACTTCTGCTGAACTCCCACGGGACACGCTTTTCTCTTGACAGAGAACTGTCAATATCACTGCCTAAAATGCATCGCAATCCAGATAAATAGTCCAGACCGCCATGCCCAACACATCTTTTCTCTATTCATGAGCTTCAAGAAGCGTCCCCGAACAAGTGATTGTCAACATGCGCATGCGTAGCAATATTATCAACTGTTCATATTGAGTGCCAAGTGTGTATTTAATTGAAATTGGCCATAGCAACAGTGACAGCAAATTGGAAAGGAAACTCTGTTATGAAATAAGAATAAATACAAAAAGAAGGCTGTTATGAGTAAAATACACCTGTCGAATCAAGTGCACACTTTGACTGGCTAAAAGCACAATTTTGAACAAGCTCTCGCATGAACCGTTAGGCCACATCAATTTTTTGTTGCTTCTCGGATTCGCCACTTTTTTTTTTTGTATTTTGAAAAAAAAGTAGGGTCGGACCTGAAACCATTACAAGTCTGGTTTTCGCAAACCTGTAAGTATTGCCACCATCAGAGGCACATACTGTCGGGAACCAATCAGAGAGCTTCTTTGTAGTCACATGCTAGAGGACAACCAATCAGGAAGCGTCTTATCTTTCAAAACAAGAAAGGTTTTACGTGCTGATGTGCGCCACTCTAAACTCTAGAACTAAATCATACTTACAGTTTTGAACTGTAAGTTTAGTTTAGTTGTAGAGTAGTTTATAGAGCAAGTAGATAGCAGAACAAATCAATATTTTCTTCGTAAAGCTTGCATGCCAAAGACAACAAAATGCCAACGGAAAGGTACCAGACACAGCAAACTTGTCGTTGTACGCGTTTTTGGTTTTCGGGTACGAGTTGTTTGTCTTTTGAATGTTATTGGCTTGTCAAACTTTGGACTGACTTCGTGCAAAACAAAAATTCCAATAATAGCAGTAAATGCAACACACGCAAATTCAGTCAAAACAATGCTTATACGAAATTGTAGTAATAGATCAAACGATACAAAGTGCCATGAAAAACTGAAAACTTGAATAATCCTTTTTTCGCCATATCGCTCGCTCTATTTTTCTGAAAAAAAAAAAAAAAATCTGAGAAGAAACAAAATTGGTGTGGCCTTAACAAGGTATACAGTCTGGTTGTGACTAAGGTTGTAAAAGTAGGATTATATTTAACATAGCATCTGTTTTATTTCAATGAGAAGTGTGTAGTACTCAGCACATGTCATTTCGTGGTGAAAATATTCACACATACAAAAGAGAAATTTCTCTGTAAAGTGTCTCAGATGAATACTTGAAAAGTACATGTTTTGAATTTCTGTAATCGGTTTGTGAACTGTTCGATGATCGATACTGGCAAACAGTAACCGGATTTCACATAGAAGTATCTTATTACGCTGAAGCTGAAAAGTGTTAAATGAAACGCACACAATTCCTGTCGAATTTAAACATCGAAACAGCTGTGGTTGCTGGCTTGCTGTCTTTCGAGGAACAACGGCAGCCATAATGCTGGTGAGCTATCATGCGAGGCAAGTCTCTTTTTCATATTCCGTTTTGAAGTTTGAAGTTGAAGTTGTTTATTGTCATGCTTAGCAACAGTGTAATAGACTATGATGGAGAAAAAATAAACAGAAAAAAATCTGAGTGAAACTCGCATAACAATATGTAGAGTTGTTGATTGTAAAGTAGAGCTCTTCGCGAAAAAATATCGACAGCACTCTGAACCGGCATCCCAACAAAAGTCTTTTGGATTTGTTTGGACAAAGTCAAGATCAATTTCGGTGGTGGTGGGTTTACTAGGCAAAACTCTATCTAGAAAAGATCCACAAATCAAGAGGAATCAGCTGAACTGAGCCAAAAACAACAACAACAACAACAAAAATGGCAAAGAAAGCCTGGTTATGATAAGAATTCATGCATTGTGACAGTAAAGCTAAATTTAGTTGTCTGTGATATCATTCTGGTCAAAGAAAGCATCGTAAAAGTAGAGAAATTGGTTTTCGGAGTTCCGAAGCCTTTAAATTTGGAGATAGAAAGTGAAGAGAAAGAATTACTACTTGCAGAAATTACACTTGTTCGATCAATAATGGAACTAGAGACAGCAGGATGCTTATAGGCAGTATAGTATCAACATATCACAAATGGTTCATCTTTTGCCCCACGAAAGGTACACTTTATTTATGGAGGCCGTAGAAAAAATTGAAAAGATGAACTAATGCCTTAGCAATCATACCAAATGTTATTCTTCAGCAGCCCGAGGGGAGAAATGTCTCTGCCTCTAAATCATGCAGGTAAGACCACACTAGAAGAGAGAAACGAAATCAGAGGCATTCCTGTGAGCGATGATCACGAAATGTTAGCAGTATGTCTTCAGTGTGAGGCTTGAAACCAACATCAACAACGAAGGATTAAGACAAATTGACCCAGTGACGCATTCTGATGCACAAATGTTATCCTTGATAAACGAACTTCACCGAGGCTTTAAAGATGAAATTCAACAAATTTAATAAATAAATATGACAAAGATCGTTCTCGAGTTGCCTGCTCTAGCCATAAAGCTGCATCATCCTGACGAAGGCTATGTAAAAGTGATCTTACAAGAATTCCCAAATTTCTTTGCTACAGTAAACCCACTTCGATCTGTGGCATCTTTGCCCGTAGAACAATTGAAGTTTCAATACAAAGGATTCCTAATGCTTTTTGAAGGAATTGAGATGATAATGTATCATAAATACTGATTTTTGTTGTTGCTGCAAATGGTCCAAGTTTAGGACAATGAGACATGGTTGTAGATTAGGCCATGGATAAATACTGGAGGTCAAAACAGCAGCCTGGGTTGCATTTCTATCTTTTAGTTTTAAATAATCCTGCCTCCCTACCCTTTTTACTACCATACCATCCTATAATGCTATTTAACCTACTACATCTTACACACCTTAACCTAATCATTAACTGATGTCTACCCTTTCCGTCGCAATACTTGATCATAGTCTTGATCATAGTGCTATATAACCTTAGATGTATAGTACATTTATTTGTTCTAAACCATTAGCCATTAATCCTGCTTTGGAAAATGGCCTCTTTGCATCGCATTCGATACCGAAAGGGCAACATCAAGAGCAAAAATCGCCATAATTCGAAAGACTGAACGATCATCTTCATTCATCAGTTTTCAAGAGGTCTTTGGAAAACTGTTCATTGCTGCAGGTGAAATGACAGTGTCAGGTAAACGTCTCCATTCTCCATTTTTACTGAGACTTTTCTCCAACAGTCCCCTCCAAAATTGACTCCAAGGGAAATTTTGCCTTCATTTCAACGCAGTTACAAGGACAAGGTTATTGGGGGCAATTACCTTGCCCAAGATGAATTTGATATATTAGCAAACATCTATTTCGTGAGTTGAGTCAATACTTTCATGCCAGTTGTAGCCTCTTAATGTGCTGACATAGAGTTTGCATGCACTGTATTGCAAGTGCATAGAAAGTATCAGCACGATAAAGTCCACGAAATTGAAGGGTAGACGCTGAAGGATCAGTCAAGCCATCCTGAATTGATAACGAGGCTCCAAGTCTTTGTTGCAATTTCCTTGAAGTACAACAACAGAAGCTCCTATTGTTCAAGTATTTGTTTTTGGTCCTGTTTAGGGAAAAACATCTGTGAGAAATACGCAATGATTTGTGTGATTTAACTTCACTCTTGCATTCACTCTTCATTTGGAAAATTACTTGTGTTAGATATTTGTAAGTTGGAAGGAATTCCCCTCTGTTGATCCACAACCATCACCTTTGTTGCTATAAATTTACATTGAATCTAGGGCTTGGTTGTTTATTCTTTGTTCCTTAATGGAATACTGAAGTACAAATTTCATATCTGTTTGTATCAGTTTTATCAATAATAGAGAATTTATCATTATGTAATTTTTTCATTATGTTTGCCAAATTTCATTATAGTTTACCGAATTTTTGAAATATATGATGCCTTTGCTTTTTTATGTGCCTTTCTTTGGCTAATTTTGGAATCTAACACAACACCTTTCAACATATAAATGATCAAAACTGTTTGATTGTTGGTTATGCTCTTCAAATTATGAAACAAAT
>NW_020870673.1:398149-400649 GCF_003789085.1 Penaeus vannamei | reverse complement strand
TCATTGTTGATAATCACCATCGTCGCCATGTGCAGTATTACACGTTTTTTCCTTCATTATTTTTATCATCAGCATTATCATTATAACTTTTTCTATCAGCATGTTGCCGTCAGCATGCTAGTGCAAACAGCTTAGTCTAGTCTATAGTATTAGTAGTGACACCACTATTGTCACTGTTGATATTTCATAACAACGACAATAATAGCAATGCTAGCACAAGAACCACTAACAGTTACACTAGCAATTTCCAACTGCAAATAACCGCGGGCGTTAACAGATTCCTGCGGTCTGTGTCCTGGCGTCTTCAATAATCAGTCGTCATGTAACGATGGCTTATAATGACAGTGTTGATATCAATAGCGCAAGACATGGAAAATTTATTGAAATAAAACAATGCTATGAGCAGGAGATATAAAGTGAAATAGTGACCCCTTAGAAGTATTTGATTATATGATTACAAGCATCTACTAGCACTCAGTAATTAGTTTTTCCTGCAGTGCATATTCCTTTAATCTTATTCATGGTCGGAAAGCTGACACGATGACTCACCATCAGAGTTTGACCAGTTGGTCCTGGCCCGACCTACTGAAATATACAAATCATCTATTTAATTTCACCTGATCGTGAAGCGCCGATGACAAAAGGAGTTAGATATGTTGTCGCTGCGGTGACATTGTATTCCAAACCCCTTTCCACCTGCAATGAGACGAAAGCAGTTGCCGGAGAGTTTTTGTTGCCTTTAGAACAAAACGGCGTCGGGACGCAATGGCTTCGCGGGGCTTTGTCATCTAATAGAGGCTCTGTCTTGTCATGTAGATATTCTTCTTTTTTCCACAAATGTGACGATGCAAATCTTTAAATGGTAACACAGTTCTCTCTCTCTCTCTCTCTCTCTCTCTCTCTCTCTCTCTCTCTCTCTTCTCTCTCTCTCTCTATATATATATATATATATATATATATATATATATATATATATATATATATATATATATATACGTGTGTTTATGTGTTGTGTGAAAGTAGAATAATACAGTGGCGCATTTATATAGATAAATAACCTTTCTTGACCAGGACTCGAACCCCTGCCGCTTCAAGCATGGTTGGCTTAGTACTGGTCATTCTGAGTCATACCTGAAGTGTCAGGGGTTCGAGTCCTGGTCAGTGAGGGATTATATATATATATATATAATATATATATAATATATATATATATATATGAGTGTGTGTGTGTGTGTTTGTGCATGTGTGTGTGTGTGCGTGTGCGTGTGCGTGTGTGTGTGTGTGTGAGCGTGCGCATATTCAAACAGACTGTAATCTTGAAATTGTATGCTAAATCTCAATAAAAGATTGAAGCTTTCTCAGCATAGAAAATGCAAAACCAATTCAAAACGGCAAACAACAAAGTTTATGAACTACGCTATTGGACAACATTCATTATTATGAAGGTATAAAGAAAAAGTTTCACTACGAACTGTGATAAATGTAGAAAAAAAGGTATGACTTAACTGAGATATGCAGAAAAGGGCATAAATGAGAATAAATTACTTTGCAAGAAATGTAATCTTCGTCGGTATTAAACTGCAGATCTGATAAAGATCTCATTTAAACCCCATTCTTGTATCTCTGTGCTGTGAATTAATCTCACTGCCTTATTTTTAGGCCGCTCTATTTCACAAACCTGGTAGCAAGTTTTAGTAACGGTGCGATATTTTAGTATTTTAGATATGATTTAGTGGCATTTTAGAGGTACGGTTAAATTGAAAAGTAGTGTATTGCTGTTTTGGTAGAAAAAGTGGTGATGTTTTACTGATTCTAGAAAGGGATGTATTGGTAGTGTTATGTTTAGTGGGACAGTAATGTTTTGGTGTACACTGACAGATGGTTTGGTGACAAAGTAATGTTTTGGTGGCACGCGTGTGTTCTGGTGACGCGGTGGTTTTAGAGCACAGTGATATTTCAGTGGAAATGGGACGCATTGGATGTTTAGTTTAATGATACAGTGATATTTTTGAGGCTCAATGGTAGCAATGATGCTGAGTGACAATGACGTTTTGCCACAATGATTCTTTGGTGACGGAGTGGTATTTTAGTAGCAAATGACTTTTAGCAGCGAAATAAGGCCTGGCCACACACTGATATACAGAACCTTTGTTTCGAGGATTCGCGGCGCATCCCAGCCTCGGAGGCCTCACAGAATCCTTTTAAGATGGAATCTTTTGTCTCAATAAACGTGTCAAAGGGAAAAAAAGGAAATCGCTACTCCCGACTGGCTTCTAAAGATTTATTAATCCCTTGAAAGCTTGTTGCCCGATGCACATGATCCGTGAATTCGGCCACCGCGCTACGCCGAGCGGGGTGCGATCTCCCAGGAGCCCGGACACAGCTGGGCGGAAGAGCGCAAGACCAGAGAGGAGTCGGAAAAGGATCGAAAGCTCTTCTCCTCACTGACCCACACATGCGTGGGACGGAAATGCAGCCAGGTGAGTGAAATGGGGCAGCC
>NW_020870673.1:390649-393149 GCF_003789085.1 Penaeus vannamei | reverse complement strand
ACGTTCCCCTCAGGTGATCCTCGAACAGGTAGCCCTCATGGTCACAGGGACTTCAGCCTCGACGTCGGTAATCCTCGTCTTTGGAAATATCGCGTCAGGCCTAATCCCGACAAATGATCTCACAAAGGCAGGAACTGGCGCATGCACGTAGCAGTGTAGCCGTCAGCCCCTCGCGTCGCTCGAAACGGGCCTTTTTACCTTTTAAATGTTTTGGAGTTTTCATGTCCAGCCGGCTACCTTGGCCTCTCATTGCTCCTGTTATTATTCACTAAATGTGTACATGCAAATTAGAATTGCTTTCGATGGTTACATAAACATGGAAGAGATAATTGATTTTTTTTTTTTTTTTTTTTTTTTTTTTTTTTTTTTTTAGATATACTCTTGTTCATAGTGAAGCATTTCAAAGGAATATTACCAATTTCCCAGCAATTATGCTCTTTTCTTAGTCATCATAGATAGGACGTCCTGCTTTTAATAGAAAGTAGTTCTTTAATGTTGTTGACTTTAAAGTAAAACAGTTCAAGGAGTTTTAGCAGTTGGTCGTTCGTGACACGGCCCCTTAAAACTACAACTATTTTAATTTACTGATATTTTTTTCTTTATTGTCACTGTTGTCAATGTGGTGTATTGTTGTGGCGTCATTTTTATTGGTATTATGGTACTGCTATTATTATTATTATTATCTAGTCCTTGTTACCATCATTATGGCAAAAAATGTATCGTTACTACCGTTTGTATAATTATTACCATAGTTAGCATTAATTTTCTGTGACTTTTTCACGGGGTTACCAACTCTTACATTATTATTATCATTATCATTGTTGTTATCTTTAGCATCAAAATTACTATGGTCATCATTACCAATATCATTGTCATTAACAGTGATAATGATAATGATCAAAATCTGGTTTAATTACCAATCAGTATTGTTAATATAATTATCATAAGTAGTAGTTACAGTGATATCATCATTGCAATAATTATCATTGTCATTATCATTATAATTATCATAATTGTAAATGTAATTTTTATTATTACTCTTGTTATCATCATTGTATAAATTATTATTACGCTTTTATTTCGAGAATTGACTTTATCCTCCTCGGCCTTGTTCTCAATATTGTTATCATCCTCATTTGCATCTTGGTCGTAAATGCCACATCTATTCTTTTCATTCTGTATTATTATATTCAGTACCGATATTTGTTTACTACTTCTTTTATCGCAGTTCATTAAGGGATATTCATTATCGTTGATATATATCCTATTGATTTAATACTTTCATCATTGTTATTACTACCGTACCACGGAATAATTATATACATTTGCCTACGCCTGCGGAGTCAAATGTATATAATTATTCCGCGTCCGCCTGGGTCCCCGCAAGGCCTTCGTGGAAATTGAACTGGGATTTTCTATCCTATTGTTACGTGTTCTCGGCCACGCAGCATTAGAGTCCTTTACATTACCTGTACATTATTTTCCTTTTGTTCATTTTGCATTTCTCACGGCAAGATGTTTCTTGGATTTTTTTTGATCGAACTCCTCGGTCAGAAACTTGCTATAGTTTCACTGTGACACAATCATCTAGAGACTAATTATGGTATATACCTATCAATGCTCCATAATATGTAAAGAATATTTAGAAATCGAAAGGATTTTATTTTATTTTTTTTTCTAGCTATTCACACCTTATACGCTTCATAATAGGTAAATGACTTATAAACTCTATTTACTATATCATCCTCATCAAACAAAGACGAGAATGATTTGTTAATTTCACTCTCATTACTACCGCTCATTACTACCGACAACAGTCTGTTTTCCTCCAGGGTTACAACTGCCACCCACTACGAAGGGACGTGAACCATCTATTTTCGCGGTTGTTTGTTACACTGAGAGCAAGCAGGGTGCTGGGACTGCCTTTGACGAATTTAGCAAGACAAAGCAAATCGAACCAAACCAAAGCTTGTAATTGTTTCTCCTTAAAAATATGCTACTAACTTATCTTGCCCTGACTCCCTGATGGTTCCACAAAATAGTTTTGTTTTATTTTCTATCTTCCTATCTTCCCTTCCTTCGCCTTTTCCAGCCTCCCTGTCATAAATTGCCTCACTTTTAATTTTTGATGTGCATTTTGATGCGTATAAAACATTCATAGATCAGTTGCATCAGCGTAGAAATGTTGCAGAAAGAGAAAGGGTCACATACAGTCTTCGTTTACCTGTGAAGACCCTCTGGCCATAGTTAGTATGCCGGACCCCTGACAAGGACACATGAACTTCGATTAAGAAGGAAAAGGTTAGATTTTTGGATGGACAGACCTAGAGAGGTAGTTTGGATACTCCACTGACTGGCCGGTGTGTTGCCTTGTGTACTCTGTTCAGATGACCGTGTTGAATAAATGAATAATGTGAAAGCCCTCGTTTTTTTACATTACCCTATAGTCAGCCAATTGACAAGACTTCGGTTGCGCCAGATCCCCATGGTTAAAGCGAAT
>NW_020870673.1:380649-383149 GCF_003789085.1 Penaeus vannamei | reverse complement strand
TATTATTTTCTCTCCATTTGGCGTATATCAAATCGATTCTTGCTTTTTTCTGAATATCTAAAACCCGCGAAATCCCACGATCAGCCTCCCAGAATTGAGAACAGTTCTGATTAAAACTGCATCGCACAAACGTCACATCTTTCCTTAATTTTGTCTCGCACAATAATAAATAGCATCGTTAATACAGCTGTCGAATCCCATTATCTCGAGAGAAATGTTTACCATGATATGGACGTTGCTGTTCTTACCTTAGTTTACCTTTAATGGTTTGTATGGGTCGGGCTCAATGCAGGTATTTAATGATAGCCATTATTATCAACGGTTGCCGGACGCATTTCATTTAGTGTGTAATACATGAAGGTAAAAATGTAGCCTTAGGTACAACTCTCGTTTCTCTTCCCCTTGCATTCCCTTTCTTTTTTTCTTTGTCTCACTTTTTATCTCCCCTCTTTTCCTCTTTTCCTGCTCTATTCCTTTCTATCCTTTTTTCAGATTCCTTAATGCTTATTTGTTTTAATAATTTTCACTCTCCCTTTCGGCCACAGCTTCCCCCAACTCTCATTATATAAACTGAATTTGATTGCATGCAATGATCTGCAGACTTTCACTTTCCCTTTGAATCTACGGGCTGCTCCCGGGAGGTTTCAACAAGCCTCAACTATACATACTTTGCCCAGGAGGCTTGAGTGCCATCGATAGAGCCTATCTCATGACATAATATAACATTGAGTTTGCTACATGATGTCAATGGTATGGAATTGGCGTGAAGTTAAAAGGGCGAGTAAGCAAAAATAGCAGACAAATAAATACATTTATTAGCCGTTCTTTGTCCCGAAGCACGAAAGTTGTGCTCTCGCCTCGCACGGCAAACCCAGTACCCCGGAGACCCGCACGTTCGGCGCCAAGCCTTTCACTTTCTGCATTTCATATCCTGGCTAAGCTGTCCTCAGCCCGCCTCCATCATATAACGTAAAATGTTGCATTCTTTATATTCTTAGAGGAGGATGAAGTGAATTTGATAGAATTATTCGCTTTCTCTTGCTGATCTGAAACAACGTCTGCAAGATATTTGTATCACATATCTTTTTCAGTGTCTGCCTTCCATTATCTGTTTTTTCCTTCTTTATCTACAAAATTGTATTATTCTTATACGATCGTAGATTTGCTTCGTCTGAAAATTTCAAAAATTTCCTGAAATGACTGTTAGGATATATACTGTAGGATTTTCCTTCTGCATCAACTACATGAAAGGAAAGTATGATGTATTCTCACCTATCGCTGGAGGCGAGGCGGTGTCGGGTGTGGTAAAGTCCACATGAAGTGACGTGTGTGATCTCAGTTCCGGGCGCGCGCCCACTCCTGCAGCGAGACCAACACGGTCACGTGGTGTTGGACTTTACCACCCAGTCATCCGCACCGCTCCTGCCGGTACTGGAGTCCAGCCACTAAGTGTTGCGTTCGTTGCAGGATGCGCGCCGCGCAAGTGTTGATGGTGGTACTTGCAGCCGCAGGCCCGGCTGCCGCTCAGCTCGAATTCCTCAACAACCTGGTTGGGGGTGGATATCTACCTCCAGATAACGAACCCGCTGGAGGATACAACTGCGAAAATGCCATTCAAACAACTACCATTGTCGATATTCAAACACAGCGAGTGGACCAGCCCATTACCGTTGACCGCACCCGCACTGCCCAAGCCCAGGCTGTAGTGACAGAAGTGCAGGCTGTCACCACCACCATGGTCCAGACAGAGAGCCGCCAGGTTCAAGTTCCTGTTACTCAAACCTATGAGCAGGTTGCGCAGGCAGTGCAGACACGCATTGCTGAAGTTCCTTTCCAGCCTGAACCTGTAGTTGAGCAGGTGACTCAAACTAGCGTAGTAGCAACCACACAGGTTAATGAGAAGGTGGACACCAGCATCACCCAGGTCACAGAGCCTGTCCAGGTTACCAGCACACAGGTGGAAACTGCAGTAACAACTGCCTTTGAGACACAGACACAGCAGGAGCAAAGAGTGGAGACGGCAGTGTTCACGCCTCAGCCTATCGTAAGCACAGTTGTTGAGACCCAACAAGACGAGCGGACTGAAGTGGCTCAGCTGCCTGATGTCACATCCGTCGTTGACACTGTTGTTGTCCAGACTGAACAGTCTGTCCGTTTTGTGACTCCACTGCCTGTCGTTAATACCCAGATCGTTACTGAGACTCAAGTAGATACCCAGTATCAAGAAGTGGTACAGACAGAGCAAGCTTTTGCAACTGTTGAGAACACACGCACTGAAGTAGTACAAGTTACAGATAATCGCATAGATTATGTTACATCAACTGTGGTCAGAAATGAGGTAGTGACCCAGACTAGCACCCTAGTGGAAGATCGTCAACAGTTTGAAACCCAGTATGTGGAACAGGTGGTAACATCCACACAAGTGGTGGATCAGCTGGACGAGCGTATCGTCACCAGTACCGCTTATGTTCAAGCCACTGATTACCAGACCATCACAGGC
>NW_020870673.1:365649-370649 GCF_003789085.1 Penaeus vannamei | reverse complement strand
CCACGGCCTCCTTCGTCGTGAAAAAGATTGCGGCAGGTGCGGGCAGCCAGCACGCCTAGACCTGAAGAAGAAAAGATTCAGGTGTGATAGGGCCGTGGCGGTCAGGAAGCAGAAGAGGCAGAGGTGGACTGGTCTGCTTCGATGCAGGGTACCTGGCTCGGTGCATGTTCCTCATGCACTACCAGGACCTGAATGTGAGGTTGCATCACTTCCTGTGTGCTGCAGCGTCGCTGTATCCTCCGGCCTAGGACCTCCTGCCGGACGCACCCTGCCTCCTTCACATTTTGCGGCAAAGGAGCACCCTCTCTAGTAATTAGCGGCATTAATAAAACAGGTTAGTACTTAAAAATCCTATGTTATTGTAGGTTATCGGCTCCGCATCTAGTTCGTGTGCGCTCTAATCGCCGTGAATACGTGGTGGAGGTTTTGTTTCCTCGGCGGGGGTTGGGGGGCGGCAGCCCCCCCCCCCCCAGGGGGGGTTGCAGGGGACGCAGCCCCCTGCAATGGAAAGTCATGTGAATAACCATGATTATTTTCACTGTGAGGTTAAATTATTAGGGTAATTTTCTATATTACGTCCGGCGCTCCGACATCGTCGCCCCCGCAATCGGGACCAAGTTTGTCGCTAACGGGCGGTTAGCGGCAATAAAACCTATCTACTTGCATTGTATAGAGTGAGAGGAATCCAACGATACCAAAATCGTCGATATCGGTCATACGGACGTAATATAGAAAATTACCCATGGCGATGTACAGTTATATTACTACACAGAGATAGGGTAGGTACACCCCAAAAAACAACACAAATAAATACCGATGCCCCTCCACTCGCGAATGGATGTAGGCCTGCGCTACGGGTGCAGACAAGAGATTGCTCAGCCTACGGAAATTTTGTACAATATAGAAGCGGGATCACACGTTCGACCATGAAAAAAAATATTTAGAAATTCACCATTCATTCAATCTCGACGCTACTCCATGTTTGGCTGGTTTGGCACAACTTCCACGACATCCACAGCGACGGGCTCGGCATGTACGGTCCAACAACCATCACCCCTTGATATTCCTCTTCCAACTTTTCGAAGATTAAGGCACTCTCTGAAGAACTTGTACCAATGTCCTCGTCGGAATAATCCGATGAAACTTCACTGCCGCTGTAGTCTTGCAGTGAGTCCGCGATGTACAATGTTTTGAATGTGATCGTGTTCTGGAATTGACGTCACACATCCGGGTTCCGGTATTTTCGATGGAAAATATAAATTGACCGGAAAATCGAAATAAATCAATAATTTCTCAATATTGGGGAATTATTTTCAGATTTCCTTTTTACTGATATTAGAGAGATGGTGTACGGGCTAATATTTCCCTATTTAAAATTTTCAGTTGATACTTCACAGAAGCCCTTTAAAATTAAAGGTCTACATGAAGATCTCTTTATCACGCATTTTTTTTTCTCTGCTGACTAACTCGATCAGCATCTACACCTTTTCCATGAAGACTGCAATATTGCTTTTGGGTCGACGGTAAATTTCTCCATTTATGATCTCTATGAATAGGGCGTCGCTACTTTCCAACAGCAAAAGATTTAGTTTTTTAGATGCAATTACATTTGTTATTAATGTAAATGGATAAGCCTCCACTACTTTTTGTTTGATTGCTAGAGGACGTATAGTACATGTGGAAGAGGTTTTGTATGTTGTCTGTAAGTTTTGTTTCATGTAAGGTAATGGTATGAAATGGATGGGACATAGGGTATAGACATTGCGATGTAAATGATTCGAAATGGTGTGGCAACGAACGGATGTTAATAATTCATAATGAGTGTTCACAAAGAGGTGAAAAGGCACATTATCCGGGAAGTAATAATTACATAGGGGACTCCACACCTCCAGTTTAGATTGCAAAAAGTCATCAGGGTCATTATCACACAACGGAGTGTTACTGTTGGCCATGAATGGTTTGTAAGTTTTCCTGTACGATCTTTTCCAAGTCCTTATTGACTGCAACTCCAGTTGCGATAGCCGCCTCAGAGTACGATGGCGGGAGCGGGAGTTCCGGGATCTGAGCAAGGTTGGCGGCCGATGCAGGTGGTTGGAGTATTAGATATGTTCGCCAGTACCAGAGGAAAGGCCGGTGCCGGCACAGGGCGCGAGAGAGAGGGTGGCAGAAGGCGAGGCGAGGCAAGGCGATCAGACGAGTTTTGGGCGGTCGACATGGAGAGGGTGGGGAGAGGCATGCAGGAGGCGAGGGGTGTCGGATAGTTTGCGAGGAGGGGGGAAGAAGGGTGTGAAGTGGAGGAAACACTTGCTGTGGAGCTTCACTCGGGAGGAGACGGGTTGTCAGGTGATGATCTGGAGGGAAAGCTACGAGAATTTGACTATATGACACTGATAGCGGACCGACGTGTCTCGCCGAGAGCGGGGGTCCTTTACGACCAACTTTCTTCCTTTGAAAACGCCATTTTCCCCTGGTTCCTTTGTGCATGAGTGTAAGTTGGCTTTGGCGAGCTTCAACAGAGGGCGGGCACAAGTCCTCGCAGATAGACACGTTTGAGCCTTTCATTTTCCTCTTGTCTCAAAAGATAATGTCACGATCAGAAAGGCGTGAAAACCACAGCATGATATCCCATGGGTTTTTCATTCCGGCCTCCCGATGCAATAGCGCTCGAGATGAGGGTCTGCGTTGAAGCGTTCAAGCGTTCGCGGAGCAAGATGAAAGTCTGAGAGGTCTGTTGTCAAGATTCATGGTGCGTTTACGGAACGCCGATAAATCTTTTTTTGTAGCAATCAATGCGTTCATTTAGTTTCTTGCAGGATGCACGCAAATCAGCGTTTGCACGTGACAAAGCAAGATTATCCATCACCAAGTCCCGTTGTTTGGCCATTTGCGAATCTAATTTGGCTTTGAGATCAGCAAAGGGACGTTTGGTCAAACGAACTTGTTCCAATTGCTGAGTACAGGATCATGTAGAGAATGATAGGGCATATGAAGAACTGGACGTCTGGTGGGGAACCCCTGCTGTGTTTGGCCCCTGGGGACCCCAAAAGGGTAAAAAAATCATCTGGATCAAACATTATTGGTACCACCTGAAATAAAGCTCATATACACCAACACATCTGAGGGAGTTCAGAATGGACAATGCCAGACAAATTACCTGCATTATTGCATTATGCCCGACAGACACGCCCAAAAGTGGCCCACCCCCTCTGCTCTGGCAAAATTGATGTAGATGAAACATGAAAGGTACTGAATGAAACTACTTTTGAATGAAAGGTAACATTCCACCAAGTACAAAGTGACCCTTGCCAGACATACTGCCAGCTACTTTAGGCCTGCCAGACACCCAAAAGTGCCTAAAATTTAGGATGTATCAAACATTATTGGTACCACTTGAAACAAAGTTAATATACTCTGACACGTATCAGAGAGTATAGAATGTTTTATACGAGACAAATTACCCACTGTATTATGCCAGCCAGACATACCCAAAAGACCTTCCCCTCTCTGCTCTTGGATAACTGATGTAGATAAACATGAAAGATACTGAATAAAACTACTTTTAAATGAAAGGTGCATACTGCCTGGCGCATTAGACACCCAGCGTTTTGTCATGCGTCAGGTTAGTAAGACACTTCATACAATGTATATTTTAGCTAATGAGACACTAGCTATTGGCGAAAGTATTGGTTTCATCACACACTTAGTTTAACTGACAGCTGCCAAACCTCCAGAACGTTAAAAAAGAAGTTGTCGCTCCATTCTAAATCTCAGATCCAGAATCATCAGCATCTCCATACTGTGACTCTCAACCTCTTGACTTGCTAGATCTTCATCCTTAAATAGGTCGCTGGGTTCAGCAGATCCCGAGAACCAGACAGGAACAAGATCAGAAATGATGTTTTTGCCACCCAGCCAAACACTGTCACTTCACAGTCCTCTATGTGCCCAACCTGACCCTTCATGACCCTTCAAATTGCTCTGCTCAGTCAAGTACTTTGTGCAAATTGTAGTGGCTCCCATAATGTATTTTATAAGAGCTGTCCTGATTACAAACTGACGTAGCAGTTCTCAGATTCAAATCAATGAGGCCAGACAGGGAGCAAAACAAGATTTTTCTACCTCTACCTATTCCAAAACTATTCTTAGGTCTGCTCGTCTCCATCTTCTCAAGATGTTTCAACATCTCCCCATTATCTCTTCCTCTATCCAAACCATCCTAGCTCTGTGCCCCCTCTCCCCCAGTCAATTCCTTTTCCAGTCTAAATCCAAATACTCCAATGTTTACCACTTTTCTGATGCCTACACCATCTCCACTTTATCTGTTGCACCAGGCTACCCTAACATTCCACTCCATATTCTCCTACCACATCCTCTCCTTCAACCTCCTCTTCCTATTATCCTCAGACATCTATCACCTCTTCGTATTACAAGACAACCTTTGTTTCTCATACCTCCACACCCAACTCTTCTCCAGAAACTCTTGAAGACAATCCAAAACTTCTAAACATGACCCAAGAGAATCTCTGCTCCCTCGTCCCCCTCCAATTTCTCTTCTTCTGTTTCCTGTATATTCAAAGTATTCCCAATATACTCAAATCCTCCCCTCAAGTTCCCCCCCTACCTCCTTCTTCCAATACACCCCATCCTCTCCTTTTTCATGTGCACCATTCTCTTTTCATTCCCAATTAACCTTACGACTCCCACCTGGATGCTTAAGTGAATCCGTTCTGTCGCTAGTGTCCTTTTCTAGATCCTTCCCCTCTTGACATTCTTCCTGATACGTTCCCACTTTCCCTAGTCTCCTTATCTCAGTCCCTGGATTCTTCTCCAACTTTTCCAACAGCCTTCTCTACCTGTATTACCCAATGATTATTTCATAATGGCTTTTTGCCAGTTATCCTTAAAAAAATATTCCCCATCCTTCCTCAGCCACAGATACTCTCCATATCAAGTCGCCCTATGCCCTTAACCCTTTCCTCTTTTACTGACCTCTGCTTTAC
>NW_020870673.1:356220-365549 GCF_003789085.1 Penaeus vannamei | reverse complement strand
ACCCCCACAGGACGGTGAGGGATACGTGGGGGGCACAGGACACATGTATCCATCACCTCCCACAGGACGGAGAGGGATATACGTGGGGGAGGCACAGGACACATGTATCCACACCCCACCCAGGACGGTAATAGATACGTGGGGCGCAGGACACATGTATCCATCACCCCCACAGGACGGTGAGGGATACGTGGGGGGCGAATCACCCCCACAGGACGGTGAGGATACGTGGGGGCACAGGACACATGTATCCATCACCCCCACAGGACGGTGAGGGATACGTGGGGGGCACAGGACACATGTATCCATCACCCCCACAGGACGGTGAGGGATACGTGGGGGGCACAGGACACATAGACAGCTTCACGGTGAGGGTAATGGATACGTGGGGGGGCGCAGGACACATGTATCCCTCACCCCCACAGGACGGTGAGGATACGTGGGGGCACAGGACACATGTATCCATCACCCCCACAGGACGGTGAGGGATACGTGGGGGCACAGGACAATGTATCCATCACCCCCACAGGACGGTATGGATACGTGGGGGGCACAGGACACATGTATCCATCACCCCCACAGGACGGTGAGGGATACGTGGGGGGCACAGGACACATGTATCCATCACCCACAGGACGGTGATGGATACGTGGGGGGGCACAGGACACATGTATCCATCACCCCCACAGGACGGTGATGGATACGTGGGGGGCACAGGACACATGTATCCATCACCCCCACAGGACGGTGAGGGATACGTGGGGGGCACAGGACACATGTATCCATCACCCCCACAGGACGGTGAGGGATACGTGGGGGGCACAGGACACATGTATCCATCACCCCCAGGACGGTGATGGATACGTGGGGGGCACAAGGACACATGTATCCATCACCCCCACAGGACGTGAGGATACGTGGGGCACAGGACACATGTATCCATCACCCCCACAGGACGGTGATGGGATACGTGGGGGGCACAGGACACATGTATCCATCACCCCCAGGACGGTGAGATACGTGGGGGCACAGGACACATGTATCCATCACCCCCACAGGACGGTGATAGATACGTGGGGGGCACAGGACACATGTATCCATCACCCCCACAGGACGGTGATAGATACGTGGGGGGCGCAGGACACATGTATCCATCACCCCACAGGACGGTGAGGGATATGGGGGGCACAGGACACATGATCCACCACAGGACGTGTGAGGATACGTGGGGGGCACAGGACACATGTATCCATCACCCCCAAGGACGGTGAGGATACGTGGGGGGCACAGGACACATGTATCCATCACCCCCACAGGACGGTGAGGGATACGTGGGGGGCAGGACACATGTATCCATCACCCCACAGGACGGTGAGGGATACGTGGGGGGCACAGGACACATGTATCCATCACCCCCACAGGACGGTAATGGATACGTGGGGGGCACAGGACACATGTATCCATCACCCCCAAAGGACGGTGAGGGATACGTGGGGGGCACAGGACACATGTATCCATCACCCCCACAGGACGGTAATGGGATACGTGGGGGCACAGGACACATGTATCCATCACCCCCACAGGACGGAGGATACGTGGGGGGCACAGGACACATGTATCCATCACCCCCACAGGACGGTGAGGGATACGTGGGGGGCACAGGACACATGTATCCATCACCCCCACAGGACGGTGAGGGATACGTGGGGCACAGGACACATGTATCCATCACCCCCACAGGACGGTGAGGGATACGTGGGGGGCACAGGACACATGTATCCATCACCCCCACAGGACGGTAATGGATACGTGGGGGGCACAGGACACATGTATCCATCACCCCCACAGGACGGTGAGGTATTCATGGGGGGCACAGGACACATGTATCCATCACCCCAACAGGACGGTGAGGATACGTGGGGGCGCAGGACACATGTATCCATCACCCCCACAGGACGGTGAGGGATACGTGGGGGGCACAGGACACATGTATCCATCACCCCCACAGGACGGTGAGGATACGTGGGGGGCACAGGACACATGTATCCATCACCCCCACAGGACGGTGAGGGATACGTGGGGGGCACAGGACACATGTATCCATCACCCCAAGGACGGTGATGGATACGTGGGGGGCAGGACACATGTATCCATCACCCCCACAGGAGGTGAGGGATACGTGGGGGGACGCAGGACACATGTATCCATCACCCCCACAGGACGGTGATGGGATACGTGGGGGGCACAGGACACATGTATCCATCACCCCCACAGGACGGTGAGGGATACGTGGGGGGCACAGGACACATGTATCCATCACCCCCACAGGACGGTAGGATACGTGGGGGGCACAGGACACATGTATCCATCACCCCCACAGGACGGTGAGGATACGTGGGGGGCACAGGACACATGTATCCATCACCCCCACAGGACGGTGAGATACGTGGGGGACAGGCACATGTATCCATCACCCCCACAGGACGGTGAGGGATACGTGGGGGGCACAGGACACATGTATCCATCACCCCCACAGGACGGTGAGGGATACGTGGGGGGCACAGGAACACATGTATCCATCACCCCCACAGGACGGTGAGGATACGTGGGGGCACAGGACACATGTATCCATCACCCCACAGGACGGTGAGGGATACGTGGGGGGGCACAGGACACATGTATCCATCACCCACAGGACGGTAATGGATACGTGGGGGCAGGACACATGTATCCATCACCCCACAGGACGGTGAGGATACGTGGGGGGCACAGGACACATGTATCCATCACCCCCACAGGACGGTGAGGATACGTGGGGGCGCAGGACACATGTATCCATCACCCCACAGGACGGTGAGGGATACGTGGGGGCACAGGACACATGTATCCATCACCCCCACAGGACGGTAATGGATACGTGGGGGGCACAGGACACATGTATCCATCACCCCCACAGGACGGTGAGGGACGTGGGGGCACAGGACACATGTATCCATCACCCCACAGGACGGTATGGATACGTGGGGGCGCAGGACACATGTATCCATCACCCCCACAGGACGGTGAGGGATACGTGGGGGGCACAGGACACATGTATCCATCACCCCCACAGGACGGTGATGGATACGTGGGGGGCACAGGACACATGTATCCATCACCCCCACAGGACGGTGAGGGATACGTGGGGGGCACAGGACACATGTATCCATCACCCCCACAGGACGGTGAGGATACGTGGGGGGCAGGACACATGTATCCATCACCCCCACAGGACGGTGAGGGATACGTGGGGGCACAGGACACATGTATCCATCACCCCCACAGGACGGTGATGGATACGTGGGGGGCACAGGACACATGTATCCATCACCCCCACAGGACGGTGAGGGATACGTGGGGGGCACAGGACACATGTATCCATCACCCCCACAGGACGGTGAATGGATACGTGGGGGCACAGGACACATGTATCCATCACCCCCACAGGACGGTGAGGATACGTGGGGGGCACAGGACACATGTATCCATCACCCCCACAGGACGGTGAGGGATACGTGGGGGGCACAGGACACATGTATCCATCACCCCCACAGGACGGTGAGGATACGTGGGGGGCACAGGACACATGTATCCATCACCCCCACAGGACGGTGAGGGATACGTGGGGGGCACAGGACACATGTATCCATCACCCCCACAGGACGGTGAGGGATACGTGGGGGGCACAGGACACATGTATCCATCACCCCCACAGGACGGTAGGATACGTGGGGGCACAGGACACATGTATCCATCACCCCCACAGGACGGTGATGGATACGTGGGGGCAGGACACATGTATCCATCACCCCCACAGGACGGTGAGGGATACGTGGGGGGCACAGGACACATGTATCCATCACCCCCACAGGACGGTGAGGGATACGTGGGGGGCACAGGACACATGTATCCATCACCCCACAGGACGGTGAGGGATACGTGGGGGGCACAGGACACATGTATCCATCACCCCCACAGGACGGTGAGGATACGTGGGGGGCACAGGACACATGTATCCATCACCCCCACAGGACGGTGAGGATACGTGGGGGGCACAGGACACATGTATCCATCACCCCCACAGGACGGTGAGGGATACGTGGGGGGCACAGGACACATGTATCCATCACCCCCAGGACGGTGAGGGATACGTGGGGGGCACAGGACACATGTATCCATCACCCCACAGGACGGTAATGGATACGTGGGGGACAGGACACATGTATCCATCACCCCCACAGGACGGTGAGGGATACGTGGGGGCACAGGACACATGTATCCATCACCCCCACAGGACGGTGAGGATACGTGGGGGGCACACAGGACACATGTATCCATCACCCCCACAGGACGGTGAGGGATACGTGGGGGCACAGGACACATGTATCCATCACCCCCACAGGACGGTAGGATACGTGGGGGCACAGGACACATGTATCCATCACCCCCACAGGACGGTGAGGGATACGTGGGGGGCACAGGACACATGTATCCATCACCCCACAGGACGGTGAGGGATACGTGGGGGGCACAGGACACATGTATCCATCACCCCACAGGACGGTGAGGGATACGTGGGGGGCACAGGACACATGTATCATCACCCCCACAGGACGGTGAGGGATACGTGGGGGGCACAGGACACATGTATCCATCACCCCCACAGGACGGTAATGGATACGTGGGGGCACAGGACACATGTATCCATCACCCCACAGGACGGTGAGGGATACGTGGGGGGCACAGGACACATGTATCCATCACCCCCACAGGACGGTGAGGATACGTGGGGGGGCACAGGACACATGTATCCATCACCCCACAGGACGGTGAGGATACGTGGGGGGCACAGGACACATGTATCATCACCCCCACAGGACGGTAGGATACGTGGGGGCACAGGACACATGTATCCATCACCCCACAGGACGGTAGGGATACGTGGGGGGCACAGGACACATGTATCCATCACCCCCACAGGACGGTGAGGATACGTGGGGGCACAGGACACATGTATCCATCACCCCCACAGGACGGTGAGGGATACGTGGGGGGCACAGGACACATGTATCCATCACCCCCACAGGACGGTGAGGGATACGTGGGGGGCACAGGACACATGTATCCATCACCCCCACAGGACGGTGAGGGATACGTGGGGGGCACAGGACACATGTATCCATCACCCCACAGGACGGTGAGGATACGTGGGGGCACAGGACACATGTATCCATCACCCCCACAGGACGGTGAGGGATACGTGGGGGCACAGGACACATGTATCCATCACCCCCACAGGACGGTGAGGATACGTGGGGGGCACAGGAACATGTATCCATCACCCCACAGGACGGTAAGGATACGTGGGGGGCACAGGACACATGTATCCATCACCCCCACAGGACGGTAGGATACGTGGGGGACGCAGGACACATGTATCCATCACCCCCACAGGACGGGAGGGATACGTGGGGGGCGCAGGACACATGTATCCATCACCCCCACAGGACGGTGATGGGATACGTGGGGGCACAGGACACATGTATCCATCACCCCACAGGACGGTGAGGGATACGTGGGGGGCACAGGACACATGTATCCATCACCCCACAGGACGGTGAGGATACGTGGGGGCACAGGACACATGTATCCATCACCCCACAGGACGGTAATGGATACGTGGGGGCAGGACACATGTATCCATCACCCCCAAGGACGGTGAGGATACGTGGGGGCGGCAGGACACATGTATCCATCACCCCCACAGGACGGTGAGGGGATACGTGGGGGCACAGACACATGTATCCATCACCCCCACAGGACGGTGAGGATACGTGGGGGGCACAGGACACATGTATCCATCACCCCCACAGGACGGTATGGATACGTGGGGGCACAGGACACATGTATCCATCACCCCCACAGGACGGTGAGGATACGTGGGGGGCACAGGACACATGTATCCATCACCCACAAGGACGGTGATGGATACGTGGGGGGCACAGGACACATGTATCCATCACCCCCACAGGACGGTGAGGGATACGTGGGGGGCACAGGACACATGTATCCATCACCCCCACAGGACGGTATGGATACGTGGGGGCACAGGACACATGTATCCATCACCCCACAGGACGGTGAGGAGATACGTGGGGGGCACAGGACACATGTATCCATCACCCCACAGGACGGTGAGGGATACGTGGGGGGCACAGGACACATGTATCCATCACCCCCACAGGACGGTGATGGGATACGTGGGGGGCACAGGACACATGTATCATCACCCCCACAGACGGTGAGGGATACGTGGGGGCACAGGACACATGTATCCATCACCCCCACAGGACGGTGAGGGATACGTGGGGGGCACAGGACACATGTATCCATCACCCCCACAGGACGGTGAGGGATACGTGGGGGCACAGGACACATGTATCCATCACCCCCACAGGACGGTGATGGGATACGTGGGGGCACAGGACACATGTATCCATCACCCCCACAGGACGGTGAGGATACGTGGGGGGCACAGGACACATGTATCCATCACCCCCACAGGACGGTGAGGGATACGTGGGGGGCACAGGACACATGTATCCATCACCCCCACAGGACGGTGAGGATACGTGGGGGCACAGGACACATGTATCCATCACCCCCACAGGACGGTGAGGGATACGTGGGGGCACAGGACACATGTATCCATCACCCCCACAGGACGGTAAGGATACGTGGGGGCACAGGACACATGTATCCATCACCCCCACAGGACGGTGAGGGATACGTGGGGGACGCAGGACACATGTATCCATCACCCCCACAGGACGGTGATGGATACGTGGGGGGCACAGGACACATGTATCCATCACCCCACAGGACGGTGAGGGATACGTGGGGGCACAGGACACATGTATCCATCACCCCCACAGGACGGTGAGGATACGTGGGGGCACGCAGGACACATGTATCCATCACCCCCACAGGACGGTAGGATACGTGGGGGGCGCAGGACACATGTATCCATCACCCCCACAGGACGGTGATGGATACGTGGGGGGACAGGACACATGTATCCATCACCCCACACAGGACGGTGAGGATACGTGGGGGGCACAGGACACATGTATCCATCACCCCCACAGGACGGTAGGATACGTGGGGGACAGGACACATGTATCCATCACCCCCACAGGACGATGAGGGATACGTGGGGGCACAGGACACATGTATCCATCACCCCCACAGGACGGTGAGGGATACGTGGGGGGCACAGGCACATGTATCCATCACCCCCACAGGACGGTGAGGGATACGTGGGGGGCACAGGACACATGTATCCATCACCCCCACAGGACGGTGAGGATACGTGGGGGCACAGGACACATGTATCCATCACCCCCACAGGACGGTGAGGATACGTGGGGGGCACAGGACACATGTATCCATCACCCCACAGGACGGTGAGGATACGTGGGGGGCACAGGACACATGTATCCATCACCCCCACAGGACGGTAGGGATACGTGGGGGGCACAGGACACATGTATCCATCACCCCACAGGACGGTGATGGATACGTGGGGGGCACAGGACACATGTATCCATCACCCACAGGACGGTAATGGATACGTGGGGCAGGACACATGTATCCATCACCCCACAGGACGGTGAGGGATACGTGGGGGCACAGGACACATGTATCCATCACCCCACAGGACGGTGAGGGATACGTGGGGGCACAGGACACATGTATCCATCACCCCACAGGACGGTGAGGGATACGTGGGGGGCACAGGACACATGTATCCATCACCCCCACAGGACGGTGAGGGATACGTGGGGGCACAGGACACATGTATCCATCACCCCACAGGACGGTGAGGGATACGTGGGGGCACAGGACACATGTATCCATCACCCCCACAGGACGGTGAGGGATACGTGGGGGGCACAGGACACATGTATCCATCACCCCACAGGACGGTGAGGGATACGTGGGGGCACAGGACACATGTATCCATCACCCCACAGGACGGTGAGGGATACGTGGGGGGCACAGGACACATGTATCCATCACCCCCAGGACGGTGAGGGATACGTGGGGGCACAGGACACATGTATCCATCACCCCACAGGACGGTGAGGAACGTGGGGGGCACAGGACACATGTATCCATCACCCCACAGGACGGTGAGGGATACGTGGGGGGCACAGGACACATGTATCCATCACCCCCACAGGACGGAGAGGATACGTGGGGGCACAGGACACATGTATCCATCACCCCCACAGGACGGAGAGGGATACGTGGGGGCACAGGACACATGTATCCATCACCCACAGGACGATAGGATACGTGGGGAGGACACATGTATCCATCACCCAACAGGACGGTGAGGGATACGTGGGGCACAGGACATGTATCCATCACCCCACAGGACGGTGATGGAACGTGGGGGCACATATCACATAACAGACGGTGAGGGATACTGGGGGCACAGGACACATAGACCGAGGAATCTGATAATAGTAATTAAATAGTAATCAATATTAATTAATAATTAATAATAATAATTATAGTGATGAAAATAATAATAACAATAATAATAATGACAAACTGATAGTAATTATGATTGATTATTATAATGTAATAATAACAATGATAAAAATTATAATATAAATAATAATAACGATAATAATAGTAATAAAATGGCAATAATAATGATGATAATGATGATAATAATAGTAAAAATAACAAATAACAAAATAATAATAACCCGCGATAATAATAACAGATTAACTAAATTAAATTATATAAATAAAACAAAATATATAAATCAATAAATGAAATAAACGATGATGATAATCATAACAATAATAATAATAATAATAATAGTATTAAAAACATTCATATTACTAATCTTTATGACCTTTATGTTCTCAAAATTAATTGCAAACGAGAATTTCGTAGATGGCCAGATGGTGGACCGTCGCCATGGCAACGGCGTCGTTCGCGTATCTGATTCTATAATTTCCATAAAATCATATTCAAAGAAATTGATTAACTGAAAACGAAAAGAGATAATGATTATGGGAATGAAAAAAGTGAGAAATTCTAGCATTATATATATATATATATATATATATATATATATATATATATATATATATATATATATATATATATATAATAATATAGGTGACATATTTTTCATAAAATTGGATATATGGGAATGGGTAAGCCTTTATTATTATATAATTCAGGGATGTTCGTTTGTTTTGGTA
>NW_020870673.1:341220-346220 GCF_003789085.1 Penaeus vannamei | reverse complement strand
GCAAGGTATAGGCGACAGGGATCGGTGGGGGTAGGGTGGGGTTCTGAAAGAAAGGGGGCGGACTGACTAACAAGGTGGGGGAGACAAGGAGGGATAACAAAGCAAAGGTGAGTAGGGGAACGAGCGAAAGAAGGGGAGGAAGGGAGAGTGCGGGGGGAAGGGAGGGCAGAACAAGCACAAGAAACGAGGGGAGGGGGGAGATGGAGTGACCTATACTTGATTCTCGTCGCGTGTTTTGTTTGTTTGTTTGTCCTCAATACACTTAACAAATCATTCTTTGTTCTTTTGTTCTTAACATGATTAACAGGAAATTGTTTGGTATAGAGGATCTTTTTTCAGGGAATTTCCCTGAAGAAATTGACCGTGTTCATGACTTTTCAGCTTCACATGAAGTTACAAGTGAAGGCTCAAGCAATCTCAAAGACCCTTGTGTGCTCTTAGAATCAGAAAAGATCCGTCTGGAGCAGGCCAGACTTGATTTGCGCCGGGAAGAGATGAAGCTAAATCGTGAGTTTAGAATAAAACAGCTGGGAGCAATCCTGTCTCTATTCATTCCTTTGATGTGGCAAGACAGGTAAGACTTGTTCCACCTTTTTGTGAGCGGGATGTCACCAAGTACTTTGTGATGTTCGAAAAGGTTGCACAGAGTTTAAGTTGGCCCAAAGAGTATTGGCCAATATTGTTGCAAAGTGTTTTGAAGGGTAAGGCTCAAAGTGTGTATGCATCTTTATCAAACATTCAATGTGTAGATTATGATATTGTGAAAAATACTATTCTGAAGTCGTATGAACTTGTGCCAGAGGCATATAGGCTCAAATATAGACACACTTTCAAACTAGCTGACCAGACTTATGTAGAATTTGTCAGAGTTAAAGAAGATTTGTTTAATCAGTGGCTTCGTTCAAAAGAGGTAAAGTCAGACTTTGTTAAATTAAAGGAACTAATGTTATTAGAGGAATTTGCCAGATGTGTTCCTAAAGAAGTTTCTCTATACTTATCTGAACGAGGTGTAGATAATATAGCTGTTTCTGCCATTATGGCTGATGAGTATGTATTGACACATAAGACCTATACTAATAAACTTCCGGGTTTTCAGAATAAGAGAGATGTTGTAGCAGCTTTTCACAGTAAGTTTGCTCTTCCAGATGATGTAGTGGACCATGGAAAGATGTCCAAGCCACATGATTTTGTACAAGGGAAGAAATGTAAGATTTGTAATTACTGTGGGAAGACTGGCCATTGGGAGAGAGAGTGTTGGAAGAAGTCACGAGGAATTAAGGCTAAATCAGTAGCCTTGGTTTCCACTAAAGTAAGTTTATCCAAAAAGTTTTCACCTGTAACTGTTTTCCCCAGAAATGAAAATAAAGCTTCTTTAAGAAAGTTGGATGTAAACAGTGGTGATGGGGCTTTCACTGGATCGTATGATAGTTTTATGCACGAAGGTACTGTCTCACTTGAGGGTGGGGAAAAGAAATCTGTTCAGATTTTACGGGATACTGGCGCTTTAAAATCTCTCATGTTAAAAGGTTTGGTTGATTTTGAAAACCCAGAGAAACTAGTTGTTCATGGAGTTGGAGGATCCATCTCTGTTACCCCTGTGAGAGTGTACCTTGAGTGTGAATTCTTTGACGGTTTTGTGTGTGTAGGCCTGGTGGATCAATTGCCTATGCATGGTGTTCATTTCCTGTTGGGAAATGATATAGCGGGCAAGAAAGTGAACCCTGTCCCGTTATCATCTGAGAAACCTGTAGCTGTGGAAGAAACTAAGCAATTAGTTGAGGAAGTACCCCATGTGTTCCCTGCCTGTGCTGTAACAAGGTCCATGTCAACCAATAATAAAGTACCTCAGACTGGGAATGTAATCAATCCTGTCACTACTGCTGATACTGATGCTGTTAACTTGGCTGATACCTTTTTTGCCACCATTGACTCTGTAGATAGAGTAGCACTAGTTAATCAAACTGATATGTCTAAAGGATTAATTGAATTGCAGCAAGCTGACCCTGAGTTGCTAGACTTAGATGAAGCTGCTGTGGCTGAAAATGAGTGTGATGAACTGTCAGTTTGTTATTATTTGAAAAGGGGTGTATTAATGCGTAAGTGGAGACCCCATTTGTCCCCAGCAACTGACAGTGAGTGGGTGACAGTACACCAGGTAGTAGTTCCAAATGTTTTTAGGTATGATATAATGAAACTTGCTCATGATTCTACCTTTGCAGGACATTTGGGGTAAGAAAGACCTTAGACCGGATTTGGCGTAACTTTTATTGGCCTACAATTCGCAAAGATGTTTCCCGTTATTGCAGGACGTGCCACACATGCCAAATGGTCGGTAAGCCTGATCAACCTCCTGATATTGCTCCATTAATACCCATTCCCCCCTTTGATGCTCCATTCTCCAGAGTGGTTATTGATATTGTTGGCCCTTTACCTAAAATTGCAACAGGATATTCTTATATTCTTACTATCATGGATATGGCTACTAGATATCCTGAGGCTGTTCCTCTCAAAAATACCTCAGCTAAAACAATAGTAAGAGAGTTATTACAGTTCTTCACAAGGTTTGGCTTACCTAAAGAAGTGCAGTCTGACCAGGGATCAAATTTTATGTCCAAAGTTTTCAGACAGTCCCTCCGGGAACTAGGTATTGAGCAGATCACTTCCACTGCTTACCATCCTCAGAGTCAAGGTGCCACAGAACGTTATCATCAAACTCTTAAAAGTATGATTACAAAATTTTGTACAGAAAGTCACAAGGATTGGGATAAAGGCTTGCCTTTCTTGCTTTTTGCTACTAGAGAAACACCTAATGAATCCTTGGGGTTTTCTCCATTTGAGTTAATGTTCACTCACGAGGTGAGAGGACCATTAAAATTATTAAAAGAAGAGTGGCTTGGTATGGATGAGAATGTAGGACTTTTATCTTATGTTAGTGACTTTAAAGAGAAGCTGAACCGTAGTTGGAAAATAACTTGGTTTCTTCCCAAAAGAAAATGAAGAAATGGTACGATAAGAAAGCGAGAATGAGGGTGTTCCAGCCAGGTGATCAGGTGTTGGTTCTGCTTCCCATACATGGTTAACCTTTACAGGCAAAATTTAGTGGTCCATATTTGGTAAAGCAGAAGCTGAGTGATGTTAATTATGTTGTTTCCTGGACCAAGGTATCAGATAAGCTCACCCACCTAACAGCAGAGCGGAGAGAAGAATTTGTCTCACTCTTGTCTCGGTATCAGGATGCATTCCGGGACACACCAGGACTTACAACATTAGCAGTGCATGATGTGAATGTGGGGGATGCTGCACCAGTGAAGCAGGCGCCTTACCGTGTAAATCCAAATCGTCTTGCCCCTCTTCAACAAGAATTGAATTATATGTTAGAACATGGACTAATTGAAGCTTGCCAAAGTGAGTGGTGTTCACCTGTGACTCGTGCCCAAGTCTGATGGGGGATATCGATTTTGTATTGATTTTAGGAAAGTCAGTGCTCTGACTAAGACAGACACATATCCGTTACCAAGGGTGGATGAGTGCATCGACAAAGTGGGAAGTTCTAATTACATTAGCAAGTTTGATCTGCTAAAGGGATATTGGCAAGTTCCTTTGACTGACCGAGCTCAGGACATTTCATGTTTTGTTACTTTGGGTCAAACTTATAAGTGTAAAGTGATGCCCTATGGTATGAAAAATGCTCCTGCCACTTTTCAGAGATTGATGAACACTATTACTGCAGGAATCAAAGGCTGTGTAACTTATATAGATGATGTGGTTGTCTACAGTGATTCTTGGGAAGAACATATCTCTGAAGTTGGAGAACTCTTGAATAGATTCTCCAGTGCTAATCTTGTTGTAAACCTCGCAAAATGTGAATTTGTTAAAGCCCAAGTACAGTATCTTGGGTATGTAATTGGACAGGGATCAGTAGCCCCACCACTGGCTAAAGTTGAATCTATATGTCGGTGTCCCAGACCTCAGAATAGGAAAGAATTACAAAGATACTTAGGTATGATAGGTTACTATCGTATGTTTATTTCAAATTTTACAGAAGTGGTAGCTCCCCTTACTGATTTGTTGAAGAAGGGTATCAACTTTGAGTGGAGTAAGGAATGTGAACTAGCATTTGATCAAGTCAAAGCTATTCTTTCTAATTCCCCTGTATTGCAAGCTCCTAATTTCAGTAAGCCCTTCAAATTGGCTGTAGATGCAAGTAATGTTGGTGCTGGTGCCGTCTTATTGCAGGAAGATGACCAGGCCATTGATCACCCAGTTTGTTACTTTAGTAAGAAATTTAATTCAGCCCAGAAAAATTATTCTACCATTGAGAAAGAGTTATTATCACCTATACTTGGTCTTCAACATTTTGCTGTTTACCTTAATCCTTCTGGCCATGAAATTACGGTGTTTACTGACCATCATCCCCTCAAATATTTGAACAAGTTTAGAGATAAAAACCAGCGATTAACTAGATGGAGTTTATACTTGCAAGAGTTTCATCTTAATATCATTCATATAAAAGGGAAGGATAATGTGATTGCAGATTGCCTGTCACGACTTTGATATTGTTGAAACAAAAATTTAATTGTAAATTTTTCTTCTTAGAAAGGGAGGTGTTAAAGCCAGTGCCATGTTAGGGATTCTGACAGTTCGCGCACATTTTTCCTCACAGCCAATAGGGAGAGGCCACCTGGATGTCTGTAGGCTCTCAGCCAATGAGAGGAGTTGACACATTCACTATTCCACGCGCTCTCTCTCAGGCGACAGCATCTCTTTGTTCTTTCCCCCTTTTTGAGTTTATCATCACCTTATTTCTAGATTCAAGGAATCCCAGTACTTAAGTATAAGTTTTATGTGTTCTCAGATATATATAGGTCTGGTTAGGATAAGTGTTTGAATCTGTTTAGTGGTGTATTTTTTATGAAATATCCTATTGCATGTGTGTAAGATATTTCTATGTTCCTAGGTTATGCATTTATCTGTTCGTTAGTTTCTTACTACAAGGCCCT
>NW_020870673.1:333720-338720 GCF_003789085.1 Penaeus vannamei | reverse complement strand
AGGTATACCATACTTTACATGCACAATATCCTTTGCGATTTCTTGTTACGCGCGATATATTCTTACAATTATGTACATATATGGATATATAGACATATATATATACAAACATTTACTACGCATACATATACATATATGCATACAAACATGCATGATGTGTTTCGAATTACAGCACAACCGTGAGGATTAATACTATTCTGCTTTAGGTAGACCTGTAGCAAATAACGTTACATTATATCGCTAGCCTAAAAATGAAGCGTAGATAGCTGTTGAATCTGCGTCCTTGTAATAATCATGTTTGAAAATACATAAACAAAATATATAACCATATACTTATACACGCACACGTTATTCCAATACTATTAAAAATTTTCGTTCTATGCGAAGTGGCAATGAGTATTATATTTTGTATCATCCCTGGTATTTCAGCGGTACGACTTTACTAAATCCATTCCGGTTAAATGTATCAAAACATGTCTTGCTATTGTATGCACGCACTGTCACATTAATGCTTAAAATGGTGGTCGATTAAAGTAAGTAAATGGTAAATGCAACGTTTACAAATATTGTACTACTTTTACGTATTGAGGTTCAAACTTACCCGCTTTAATGTGATGGGGGACAGAGTTGTGCAGCGGCCCGGGGAATGCACATAAACGCCTTTTTGGTTTATACCGAGCACAAAAAGCATTGCGAGCAAAATATTGCCCGTAATATTGCTGCAGTTTCCCCGGTCGTTGTTCCCAACTTTTGATTGAGCTCCAAAGACGTTCTATGTTTTGCGTGTGTACGTTTTTGTTGCTCGAGGATACGAATTCAATTGAATGGTTCACGGTTTGGGGATTGTATCCTACTTTTTTCAAGAGGCTGTATCCCCCCCCCCACTGGTCAGTATATAGTGGCACCAGGTGATATGTGTTCTTTAATAAGTTTTGTCAGTGTTTTTGAGTTTATTTTTTACTTATGTACAAAAAAACAAAAAAAAAAACAGAAACCTTTGAACGCCTTTCGGCCTCGGTTGAACTCCCCCCCCCCCCCCCACCACCACCACCAAAGCAACTTTCGTCGCACTCCACGACCCTTCCCTCTTCTCCGAGAAGTCCCCGAATTTTTTTTTTTTTTTTTTTTTTTTTTTTATAACATTCGCACACACTTCACTTGAAAAAGAGCGCCAGTCAACTATTGTGTGGGGGCTCCAGCCTAGGTTTTCCTCTATATACTTTTGAGAAAAAAGGTCTGAAGTATATGTTTAAAAAACGAAGATTTTCACTAGGCTTGATCTTGGCCTTTTCCAACCAAGTGTCCTTGAGCAATGAAAGAGTAAATTTACATTTCTTCTTTTTTTTTTGGGTTAGTTTCTGCCGGTAACACTGAAACCTATATCGTGTCTTATCGTAGGCGCACTCTTTTCCACACGTTTTACAAATAATTGTTTTCGGCAGAACGCCTTGATTTTGTAAAAAATCAATTGCTGTGTCGTCCTGCTGATAAAACTTAGCAATAGTCTGTTCAAATGTGTAATCACACCCTGCGCACACCGCCGTAGTGTCGCTGGCAATGCATAAAGGGCCGCAAATTGCTACCATTACAATTACGTAACAGTGACAAGTACACAGGTGAAATGCATGTACAACTGCTATGCCTGATGTTTATATCTTTTACTTTATCTAAAACCAGATGGCATCAGAAGCGGCTTGGAAAATGGATTTTAGAAAATCATTACAATCATTAAAATCTCAGCAGCCAAATAATTTCCTTTCTTATATAAAATACTTGTAAACGCTTAATGGTTATGCCTATAATAATTGTTATTTATATTTTGTTTATACCACTATCATTAATATTAATGACATCTCCCAAACCCAGACCTAGATCACATAACCATTTTCTTTATTGGGATCTACATTAATGAATATCCGACAGATCGCCTTATATTTCACAGTACACTATAAATGTTCCTTTCCATGCAATGACACACTTTCGGTATGCATTTTTGGGGTACAGGAGGGCTATTACATATATTTTATTTATATGTGAATATATAAACACATATATGTATGTATATATGTATATATATATATATATATATATATATATATATATATATATATATATATTAATTTACATTTATATTTATATATATGAAGAAAAATAACATGCGCGAAAATGTGGCTATACCTCACGACGCGACATTCATGCGTGACATTTTACTGTGGAGAAACCAATACGAATATTTCCCAGCACTATGTTCCTTATTCATGTATTTTATGTATATATTTATACACGTGTATATATATATATATATATATATATATATATATATATATATATAATTATATATATATTATATATATATAAAATATATATATATAAAATATATATATAAATAAATTATATATATAATAAATATATATATATATATATAAATTTATAAAAAAATAAATAAATATATATATAATATATATATATAAATATATATATATATAATATATATATATATAAATATATATATAATATATATAATATATATATATATATATATATATATATATATATATAGAGAGAGAGAGAGAGAGAGAGAGAGAGAGAGAGAGAGAGAGAGAGAGAGACGAATGAAATTAGGCGCGGTATGTCGGCCAACATTTTGAAAATAGCGCGTGTAGAGTGCTGCCGCCTGGGAGAAGATATGCGAACGAAAAGGTTACCAGTTATGTAAATATTAGCAATTTTTTTTCCTTTTTTTAGGTTTTATGTTATTACACCTTTGTGGGTCATTTACACAAATATTGCCATAGAAGAAAAGTGTCTTGGTTTGGGTAATTTTCTATATTACGTTCGCATGACCGATATCGACGATTTTGGTATCGTTGGATTCCTCTCACTCTCCACATTGCAAATATATAGTTTTTATTGCGCGCTAACCCCCCGTTAGCGACAAACTTGGCCCCGATAGCAGGGAAGGGCATGAAAGGTTCCAGGGAAAATGCGGGGTTAAATAGCACTAATAATATAACGCACAGTGAAAATAACCATGGCTATTCACATAACTTTCCATAATAACCATGGTTATTCACATAACTTTCCATTGCAGGGGGCTGAGCCCCCTGCGAACCCCCTGAGGGGGCTGCCGCCCCCCAACCCCCGCCGAGGAAACGAAACCTCCACCACGTATTCACGGCAGGCTAGAGCGTTACACAATCATCGTCGATGTTGGAGCAGGGGGCGTATTACCTCGTAAGATTCTCACTGAATCAGCATATTAACCTTATTATAGTCAGCATTGTATATAGAGACGATTGTAGTATAATCAGGATAAACACGGTGGCCGCCCTCGTCGGCGGGTTTTGCGCCTTTTTCGATGTTACACCGATGGCCTTAAAGTCGAGTTTCCCTTCCTCTGGAATAACGACATTCGTATTCCTAACCGAAATAACCGTCGCGTTCAGAAGTCAGTCATAGTCGCCGCGATGGCCGAGTGTGAAGGGTGCTCGTACTCCGAGACGGATTTTCTGCGCGAGATTGCCATTAGCCAAGAAAAAATGCTAGATATGTGCTTCCGCCACGGCCTCCTTCGTCGTGAGAAAGATTGCGTCAGGTGCGGGCAGCCAGCACGCCTAGACCTGAAGAAGAAAAAATTCAGGTGTGATAGGGCCGTGGCGGTCAGGAAGCAGAAGAGGCAGAGGTGTGACTGGTCTGCTTCGATGTTCGTGGGCTCTTTCTTTGCGCAATCTCAAAGCACCCTGCCTCCTTCACATTTTGCGGCAAAGGAGCACCCTCCTTAGTAATTAGCGGCATTAATAAATCAGGTTAGTACCTTAAAAATCCTAGGTTATTGTAGGTTATCGGCTCCGCATCTAGTTCGTGTGCGCTCTATCCTGCCGTGAATACGTAGTGGAGGTTTTGTTTCCTCGGCGGGGGTTGGGGGTGGCAGCCCCCCCAGGGGGGTCGCAGGGGGCACAGCCCCCTGCAATGGAAAGTCATGTGAATAACTATGATTATTTTCACTGAGGTTAAATTATTAGGGTAATTTTCTATATTACGTCCGGCGCTCCGACATCGTCGCCCCCGCAATCGGGACCAAGTTTGTCGCTAACGGGGGGTTAGCACGCAATAAAACCTATCTATTTGCATTGTATAGAGTGAGAGGAATCCAACGATACCAAAATCGTCGATATCGGTCAAGCGGACGTAATATAGAAAATTACCTTGGTTTGTATCGGTCTATCGAAATTTTAACTCCCAACTCAGACCCCACCTCGTTCTGCATATTGTCCGAAAAGACTTCCCGAGTAGAGAGCCTGGCTGAAGGCCTTACCATAAAACAAAGACAAAACCAGCAAGTCTGGCGTCAAAGCTGAAGGCTTAAAACCCCTTAAACCTAAAAGAAAAAAAATACGACAGTATAAAACCCAAGTCTGGTGACACCGAAACAGGAAAACTAAAACTAAAAGATCGCTCAGACTTCCTACATTGAAATGTTAAACGTTACAAATAAAACAGAGAGAAACAAACCAGCCAAATTCATTTTAAAATAAATAAATAAATAAAAGGGTGGTCAAATTATTCAATAAAAATGTTCTTAGGATCACGTCCAGTTCCTATGCAAAGAATATCAGGAACTCAGTACTTAACATATATTGTTCCGTGATCGTCTCTGTGTTCAGTTCAGTAAATATGGCGACACATAACGTAAACAGTAAATATGACGGTGACGTCAGAGGCCAAACATTTATACAAAATATATTCTCGTAATAAATAAGCTTAAAATGTGCATAAAAATGAGCAAAAATAAAACTAAAAGTATAAAATAGAAATCATAGGAAAAAGAAATGCACTAACTAAAAAGAACGAATAAACACTGTACGTAAAGATGCTTCCCCTACAACTTACAAGTAAAAACGAGACCTTAAAACTTTACTGAATGTTAAAAAGTAAAATAAAAGCTGATGATAAAAGGGTCATTAAAAATGTCTCGTTAAATCATGAATAAAAATGCTCAG
>NW_020870673.1:321220-328720 GCF_003789085.1 Penaeus vannamei | reverse complement strand
ATTGCATTGGAATATACGTATATTTTACAAAGAAATATGTCTTCTTTTGACGTCCTACACTGAAATAGGAAAACAATCATGTAATCTTTATTAGCAGCATGAGGTGCACATAGCCCACATAAGTATAAACACAACAGGGAAAAACCGACTGCAACCGGCGGGCGTCTTGTAATTGTTGTGCCCGGGCGGTTTCCTTGTCTTTCAGCCCCGGGCGAGGTTGCAGTCAGAGGGCGCAGTTTTGGCTCCCTTTTGCAGATTCTTGCATGATCTCTCACCTCCTTTTTTGTTCCTGTCTCTGCCTCGGGTGAGTGTGTGTGCCGTTGGGTGTCTTACTCTGTAGAAGAAAATTAATGAAAACCAAAGCACTATTTTTTACACCTTGCTGATTTATAAGAAGCGCTGATATATTGTCATTTTCCTCTTTACACTTATAGAAACTTTGTTGTTTAAGGTCAGCAGTTTGGTCCATTACTTCATTGAGGAAAACAGAGACTTAATAGTTAGCTTAGATAAGAAGGAAGACAGTGATTTTTTTTTTACCGGATATAATAGGAAGATTTTTAAAGGTTTTGAAGGAGCCAAGAAAAGAGGTATATAAAAAGGTTGGTAAATTTATTATTATTATTTTTTTTAAGATTTATTTTTTTCTTCTGTGCATTGGCAGGCATGCAATAATGTTTAATAAGTGTACAGACACACACACACACCTGTATATGTATGTGACATTACATACACAAGTACAAGTCTTCTCGTGAGAGCTATAATTTGATTATAGTAAATCCAATGACTTTGCATATGGTCCCGTGGTGCAATGGTTAACACGGTCGCCTCCTATTCGACAGACTCGGGTTCAATTCCCGACGGATACTAACCTGGACGTTTTTATGTTTGCACCTCTCTGTCTCTGTCTACTTACCGTACTTACTTGCATGTATATTTCTACTTTTGTTCCTGTCTCTTTCTCCGGTGTTTACAAGATAAAGGAATTGCAACGTTTGATTTTGGATTTTTTTTTTCCTCGGTTGTTTGTTAGTGTTTATGCGCGTTTTCGCAATTCTAGTCATTTTACTAATATGAGCAACAAAGACTGGGAGAAGAACGAAGACGACAAACAAGTGATGAGGAAAAAGAAATCAAAATCAAGAGGAAATAGGTAAAAGAAGCAAATTTTGTTTAATTTTCTTGCTTAGCGTTATCTTCGTTCCACTTTGCCTTCTTCAGAGAAGAAATACAATTTGATAGGAAAGAAGAATGATCTCTTATGTACAATGACTTTATATTTACCAATAAATTCTGAGATTAGTTGTCACTGTAGTTCACAGCTACATTTCATTTTGTCATCTGTTTGTACCGTATGAGATGAACGGTTACAATTTACCTTAGATTTCATTTTATTCTATCTTCTTCCCCTATATGTTTTTATCGACTACATATTTTTCATATTGATACTATTTGATATATCCGTTCCAAGATTATTAAGACGAGTATCCTTTTAAACATACACATTTCTGAGAAACATTTTCATAGCGACACATGAATTTTATATTGATTTATATTTATCTTCGAAAACGTACTGCAATTGGGTAAATGCATTTCAACAGAAAATTATAAGAAATTTATGATAAAAACATCATCAAACAGGAACTCGATTGAACACCAATAATTAGAAATTATTGTTTATCGTTGATATGGAATGTTATACCAAAACTACTTTGAAGACGATCGTTGTATTAAAAGACGGGGGGGGGGGAGAACGAAAGACACAGAGATACAATAAGAGAATGAGAAAGAACGAGAGACAGAGACAGAAAGAGAGAGGGGGAGAGGGAGAGATAAATAGAGATAGAGACAAAGACGATGCGAGAAACTTTGGTCATTCATATGAAATTAGTAATATTAGCTGTCAGCCTAAAAGATGGTCTACAAACTTTACTTACGATCGTCACCAAATGATCTGTCTTCGATCCACCCATATCTCTTATTCTACTTTTCCTATCACATTCCTGCACTTCCCTTGTTCTGGTTGATATTCCTGTCATGAGCATCATTATGAATCTTGAGTGAATGGGAGGAACAGATCAAGGGAGATATGAGGAAAATATTCAGATTGACCTTTTTTATTAACATCTTTTTCTAGCATTATCGTTATCGTTTTAATCAGTCGTTATAAGGGATACTGTTATCTCTTTTATAATATGTATGCACTACCCCTACAATAGTGATAATAGCCTTTATTATTGTTCTTCTAAATGCCATCCTCATTTTCATCACATCACCATCTTTATCATCTTTATAATTACTAATATCCTTTGTATCACTATTATTATCATTAATATCAGTGTCGTCTTTATTACAGTAATAGTCTTTTCATTAATAGCAGTAATGCTACTGCTGTCATTGCTGTTATAATTTATATTACTATTAGAATTACGGTTATTATAGTTACTATGATTATCATTACTGTTGTGATAACAATTATCACTTTCAATTATACAGCTGTAGCTGTATCTTTATTAGTTTTTATTAGTATAATTATTTTGTTTTAACTATGATTATTTTTATCACACACGCACGCACATACGGATGCACAGACACACATACTCGCACACACGCACGCACATATGCACACACATACACACACGCCCGTACGGATGCACACACACACATATGCACACATACACGCATACACACACATACGGATGCACACACACCATTACACACACACACACACACACACACACACACACCACACACACACACACACACACCACACACCCACACACACATACGGATGCACACACACATTACACACACACACGCACACACACACACACCACACGCACATACCACACATACCACACATACCACACACACACACACGCACATACGGATGCACACACCATCACACACACACACACACACACACAGACACAACACACAACACACACACACACACCACACATATACGGATGTATAGACACACACACATACGAATGCACACACACCATTACGCACACAGAAACACACACACACCATTACACACACAGAAACACACACACACCACACACTTTTACGGATGTACAGACACACACACATACGGATGTACTCACACCATTACACACACCCACACACACACACCACACACACAGACGGATGCAGACACACACACAGTTAAGGATGTACAGACACACACACACACCTATGGATGCACACACACACAATTACGGATGTACAGACACACCACATACGAATGCACACACACACGTGTGTGCGTGCGCTCACAAAAAAGAAAAAAGAAAAGAAAAAAAACCGTCCCTCCGACGAAGGCAGCCGACGCCCCCCCCCCCCGCCCGCCTCACCGTAACGCCTCGTGGACAGCCGGCGTTCCGAAGCTGAACCTGTTCTACCAGGTCAGTCTCGACCAGGACCTGATCCTGACGGACTTCACGGTCGACACGGGATCGTACAGGTCGTCGTTGAGTTACCTGGACCTCGTGGAGGCAGGACTCGACGCCTACGTCCAGCCGTGTGCCGACGAGGGCTTCAGGGGCACCATCAGGCTCAAGCTGTTCTCTGACCTCGGCGACCTGCTGGCGGACGAGATCCAGTTCTGGGTCTGGGCAGAAATTGACGACAATCTGCTCGGGATGGACTTCCTCACGAGCACCTGCAGCGTCCTGGATCTCGATCCTGTGAACCCGTAGTTGGTGCTTCATCGAGAACCCAAGACCTTTGACGAAGCCAAACGGCTTTTCGTGGACGTCGACGTCAACGGCACCGCGGTCGCAGCGGTCGTGGACACTGGCCTCAGCCACATCGTGTCCTGCTCAAGAGCAGAGGCTCGCCAACTGCAGCAGCAGCAACCGATGCAGATCGCGATGATAGAAGGGATCGTCGAAAGAGACGTCATCGCTCGGGATATGCCGGTTTCGGGCTTCGGCAAACAGGCCGAAGGAGACGGCATCCTCGAAGCGCTCGACGAACCTCTGGCGATCGGAATGCCGTTTCATCTCAGGCTCGACGATAACGTCTTTCGAGACCGCGACTGGGACTTTCGTGTTCCCCGGCCGGAAGTGGTGAGGACCGCGAGGGGCGCCCCTCGCGCGCCTCCCTGGCGGCCGCTTCTGCGTCGGGCTTTTCTGGCAGAGTTGAAAAACGTCTGATTCACAGGTTTGTATATAATAATAATAATAATAATAAAAAAATAAATAAATAAATATATATATATATATATATATATATATAATATATATATATATATATATATATATATATATATATATTATATATATATATATATATATATATATATATATATATATACACATATACATATACATACACACACACAGAGAAAAGGGGTTTCTGAGAGCGCCAGAAAAGCGGCTACCGGAGAGGGGGAGAGGGTGAGAAAGAGGGATAAGGAATGCGAAGGGAAGAGGGAGGGAGAGACAATATATGAAGAGAAAGGGGAATAAGAGAGAGGATAAGATAGGAAGAAGCGAGAATAAGAAGGGATGAAGATAGACAACAGGAGAGAAAAGAAAGAAAAAGAAGCATGATATAGCAAAGGGGAGACAGGAAGGGGAGAGACGGAGAGGTAAACAAGAGAGCAAGGAAGAGGGGAAGGAGCTCGTCGGTGCTGCCATCTGTCGGCGGGTCTTAACATTAGGCGTGTTATAACATACAGTTGATATATCATATAACACATACTAAAATGAGATAATGTACAACAGAAATACATTATACTTACGCAACATAGCATATGATATAGCATATAACACGATATACTGAAAGCAAAGCCAATAGTAGGATATACTGAAACGACACAGAATAAGCCAGGATTTGCTGAAATAACATAGTTAATAGCATAGCAAATGGTGCAGTATACTGAAGCAATATAGCACATAATACATACTGACACAACACCGAAAATAGCACAGCACATACAGGTAACACGAATGAAACGAAATCACGATAAACTGAAGCATTATATGACCCAACAAATAGTACGATAAACCGAAGCAACACAGCGCATAACAAGGCAGACGATACGACATACAGCGCAGCATACAAGACGACATGCCGAAGCAACACAGCATATAATGTGGCTCAGTAGATTGAAGAGAATTCAGCCGACAGGATCTGTGTGCGGAATGTGATAAAGCATATTGCATAACTGCTTAGTGAGAGAGAGAGAGGGAGGGAGGGAGAGAGAGAGAGAGAGAGGGGGGGGGGGAGGGAGGAGAGAGAGAGAGAGAGAGAGGAGAGAGAAAGAGAGAGACAAAGAGGGAGGGAGAGAGAGAGAGAGTGAGAGAGAAAAAGTTAGTATGTTTGAAATGCGAAGCGAAAATGAAATCTCTCTCTCTCTCTCTCTCTCTATTAACAAAGGCATAGTTCTTTTGTGGAAAGGTATTCAGAGTACATTTCTGAACTTTTATCTCCTTAGTGTTTTTTTTTTGTGTGTGTATTTCATCATTCTCTATTCATTTATTATCTTTTGTGTGTGTGTGTTTTATTTTTCTATTTATTTATTTATTTTATTCTTTTTATTTATCTTTTTATTTGTTTATTTTTCTGTAAAGGTTTAGTTATTCCTCGTAAAAAATTACACGTGGCACTGTAGCTCAAACGTAATACACGGTTAGGGACTAAGCAAGGTCCTATAACGAAATGGTTTCTAGGTCTGACGGTGTGAGGTCAGAATAAGCATATGGGGCAGCGTTTTCCTATTTAGAAAGGAAAGGTAATAATAATAATAGTAATCATATAACAATGATGATATAATTGGTGCTAATGGTGATGATAATGAAAATTACAATGATGATGATATTGACGATAATGATAATAAAGTAGATGAATAAAGATAGATAAATCAGTATAAAGATAATTTCAAAGATATGATTGGATTGAGTATTGCCGTAGTGATAAGGGAAGGAGAGAGAGACAGATAGGGGGAGGGAGGGAGGGAAGGAGAGAGACAGGCAAACAGACAGAGACGAAGACAGAATCAGAAACAGAGAGAGAAGGAAAGAAATTGGAAGAGAAGGAAATGGACAAAAGTTACAGGAAGTTTTTGCAACGGTGCCGCGGTATCTCGACCAAATGATGTAATGATGATAACAGTACATGGCAGATAAAATGTATCTTCCTGGGAATTTCTTATAAGGAAACATCTCGATGAAACTATTTGAAAGAATAAAAATGAAGAGAAAGAAATACATGATAAGAGGACTACGAATATAAACAGCACATGACGTTTCCCAAGGTAATATATCGATTGAGTTTCTTAGGCAAATATACTAAAACTATGACCAAACTCACGTACCTGAATTCAGACACTTGTACACACATATTTGCAAACATGCGCCTACAGAGACGCACATCAGTATATATTATCACTATTCAAGTTTGTGTATGTGTATGTGCGTGTGTGTGTGTTTGTAAGTAAGTAAGTATGTGTGTGTGTGTTTGTTGTTCGTCACGGGAGCCGTCCAGCTGATGAGACAAAATATTTTTACGAAACTTTTTTTTCTGGCGTCGTACGAGGGAGGGAACACGGGGGAAGCAAGGTGGGAAGAAAGGGGGGATGGAGAAGGCAGTTACGGAATAAAGTAGGTGGAGGGGAGATGGAAAAAGGGAAGGAATAAAAAAAGAGGTAGGGAAAAACGGAAGAGTGACGTAAGACCGGAGGAGTGAGGAAATGCAGAATGTATAACATGCGTTTTGTTTGTCTGATATTAACAAAAGCATCGTCGGACACGCAGAGGGAAGGATATACTACCAGAGGCATGTTTTCACACTTTTAGGCCCCTGGCCTCAAGCCTGTGGGATAATTTCAGATTTGTTTATACAATAACAGCACGGGTCTTTGCTGAGTTAACTGGACACACGCACACGCAGTTTCTCTCTCTCTCTCTCTCTCCCTCTCCCTCTCTCTTTCTCTCACACACACACGTATGTAAATGTACAAATAAATCTATGATGCGTCCCCGTGTTGCTTATCAGACCCGTGGCACTTCCCACCCTATCATCGCCCCGAGAGCGCCACACCGCCACCATCAGCTCGCCTTTGAAGCGAGACACTGCGATTTCCTCCAGTGTCTGTCAGTTTCTGTGGCCGCGATGACCTTCCTCTTCGCTCTGATCGGCTCGGTTCTCGCGGGCGGTCACGAAGGACTCGCCGATCCTCCGCCAGGTGGCCCTGGGTCCCGCGACCTGCCTCGCCCTAACGTGGCCGACGTCCTTCCCTGCGAGTGCCAAGCCGACGAGTCCTATCAGATGGACATGCGCTGCTCCTGCGTGGGGGACGGGGACCTGGCCAGGATCTTCTCGGCGGACTTCCCCTTCGAGCACTTCAGGGAGATCGAGATACGGCGCAGCGACGACCTGACTGTCCTGCAGGAGGGGGATTTCGGCCAGGCGTCCTTCGAGGAGGTGTTCACCGATCGCACGGGACTCGCGGAGGAGCAGGAGAGAGCCTTCGCGAGCAGTTATTCG
>NW_020870673.1:298720-301220 GCF_003789085.1 Penaeus vannamei | reverse complement strand
TCCATAATATGTTTATGTAGGCATTGTACATTTAGATGTACTGTTTGTCTCACTGAAATAATATTTTTGTTTTAAAAACATGAAAATGTGAATATAATTAAGCCAATGATATATATAATACAGAAATATGTACAGACAACTCTAGATTGTAAGCAACAGAACATCCTGAAGTTCACGTCATTGTGCCAGTCCCTGCTGCACAGATTCCTTTTTCCTCGGATATTGTGCCCAATGGTGAGAGACACGAGATTGATTTGGAAGGTACAATTATGATTCCATGTGATAGTGTAGTTATTTTTCAGTAACAAGTCTTCAGAAACTAATAATTTGTATTTACATGTGGTGTTTCTCTCACTGAAGTGTTATGTTTTAAATGCATGAAAATTGCAGAAAATGCAATGGCAAAGCATAAGAAAGAAGTATCAACAGATGATCAGTGTACTGCAACTTTGCCACTTGAAGCTGGGATTTATGAACATCAATGTTCGGACAACAACCATGGACATCATACCACTGGCTTTTCTTCACAAACTATTACCGGCAAGTTCAAACACTTATCATGTTTTCATTTATGAATATATATGTAATTTAGTATATAACATTTGTTATATTGTTTTTGTGATACTCCCCACTTACTAAAAAGCATCAGAAATAATTTTATGAAATATAATGTAATCCATGCAGGTAACATTATGAAATGGCAGTATATGTGAGGCTTTTATTGTTGTGATAAAGAAATGTCTATTCGTCTGGCACCAAAACTCTCAGAAAGCCATATTTATTGTAACAATTTTCAGAAAATGAGTTTCTTTGGCATCCCATGTCTGAAGTTGAAGAGTGGCAGCTGGTATTCAACACATACTCAGCATCAGGTTCATTACCAGTTGAAGCATCCCACACTGCATCTTTCCTATATCGAATGGACAAATTATTTAATTTATTTAATAGTAGTCAACAGCAACATTGTATAGCAAGGGCAGGAAGTTTTAATTTAAATCATGCCCATGCAGTGGTCCTTGACAGTATATGTAAGTATTTGTGATCTTTAAAATAGTTAGGTGCAAAATGTATTATTCCATGTGTAGAAGGCTGGCTCCTAAATGTATCCAGTCCATGAATTATGGAAAGATTTGAAGGATATTCATAATTTCAGCTACCTGTTCACAGGGGAAGCCAAATTATGCAGACCCCAACTAATGTTAATGGTAACTGCATGGATGACAATACTCCAATTCCTTATTTTTTAAAACAAAGTATGACAAAAGAAATGAATGTACAGTGTGAAAAAATAACTGCAATACAGGCAGTAGAGGAAGGAGAAGACGGCGATATTGATAATAATTTAAATGCTATTTTTGATGTTGAGCCTTTGGGTTCTGAAAGTCAATCAAATTCTTTGTCAGAATTTTTTGCCAACTTCATTCCAGATGATGACAAAGACTTCTTAAGTTTAGTACATACACATGAGCAGTCGACGGCTGTTGAAAACAACAGCATTCCATTTTTTCCAGTAACTTTAATCCATATTCAAATGAAGGGGTAGACTTTATTTAGGGTGTTGCCTGAACCTATCAGCTCTGGAGACGATAATGTATCACTTGCAGATCAATTAGAATATAATATTCCTATCCCAAATGCTGCAGACAGTTTTAAATATCCTTTTAGTAACTTTAACCCATGTGAGTCACGTCAACCTAATTCAGTTTCATCAGAGCCACCACATAACATACTAGACAATAGTCTAAACTATGTGGCTGGCTATGTGTTACAAATGATTAAAGAGCCATGCCTGCAATATATGTAAAACAGAAGTGACACAGGATATCGAAGGTACAAATTCTATATTTTCATTAGAAACAAAGATTTAGAGCAAAATAAATATCTGTGTTACCCAAAGAGGCATATTGCTAACATGATACGAAGGTTTGAAAATACATTCTGCTCCAATGTAACAAATATGATAGGAAAGCCATGTGTAAGTGTTAAATTAAAGATGATGTCACACTTTAAAAATGAATTAAAGGTTTGTGGTGTGACAGACCAAGTGATAGACATTTTCTTAAAAATGCGTTTGCATTATTATGCAAAATTCTTAAGCAAAGAATTAAGATCAAAACACAAAATAGAAAATGTAATATACTCCTTCCCAAAGAAAAACAAGAAAATGCTTATTTTCTCTATCCTTCCCTTGTGTCATGTCATCTTAGCTGAACTATTGGTATGTAATTTTCAAGAAACTCTTTTATTTTAGCTTACACTATTTTATTTGGTTGTTATTTCTATTATTTTTTAAAAATTTCCTGCATGTACTATTTTTGTGATTTTTTTGTTTTTGTTTTTATATTGAACATTTCTTTTACACGTGCTATTATTCCTTGCTTGTTATATTTTGTTTCTGATTTTGTTAAAAAAAAAATGCATGTACTATTTTTCCTTGGTAGTGTTTACTTTTTTTTCATTATGTATAGTTGGCAGGACAAAAAGTGAGCAATCAAAGATT
>NW_020870673.1:290491-293620 GCF_003789085.1 Penaeus vannamei | reverse complement strand
CCACACACATATATATATATAAATATATATTATATATATATATATTCAAATACTTATATAATGTGTCCATATATATATATATATATATATGATAATATATAATATATATATATTATATATATATATATATATATATATATGCGTATGGAATGGTGTTCGCTTCAATGGTCAGGCCCCCAATGTAACACATGTCATATTTCTTTTAAAAAAAATAATTCAATTCATTTTCTTTGTTTCTACTGTATCAAAATCTCATTCAAGTTGTAAAAGGATATACTTGAAAATAGAATTAATTAAATTATCATTCAATATAAACCAGTAAGCCACAACATTCTTCATAATTAATCATTTTAATAGTAAATAATTTTAGTAAATAGCACAAATAGAAATTAATATCAAACATCAAATGAAAATTGCGTAAATAGCACAAATAATTAATATACTCACAATGGTGAGTAATAGTAAATATCAGGAATGGAATGCAACTTGATTTAATCACAAAAGGAAATCAATATCAAATACCCACAGCCAAAAATAACCAGGAATAAATATTTACAAAAATCAACACATAAAGCTATGTAAAAAAGCAGCCTTAGTCAAACCCATGAAATCTTTATTCAGATTAATAATTAACTCAACTTTCTTATTGCCAGTAGTTAATAATCTGCATTGGACTCAAAGGATTAATCCCCAAAAATATCATGTTAAAGTACACAGTCTGACACTTGCCAAAAACCAAGGCTAGCTCCACCCTCATGTACGTTAATTATTTAAATTCTTTACTGGCACGATAAACTTGTTATCTGAAAAAAACATAAAAAAGAAAAATAGATATGAGACTTATTTTTGTGTAACAATTTGCCGCAAACCTTCATTTTGAACCAAAACACCGGCAACTTTCCAGATGAATCTCGCACTTTGAAAAATCAACACATACACTCCACCGGTCGCTTACACTCCGGTGCAGACTTTGCCTCACATGGCGGCATTTCAACTTTTTTTTCAAAAAGATTTATTTCTTCGCTTACAAAATAGGAATTCTATGCTACTAAATCATTTTATCATTACTTTACATAAGAACATAAGATCAAATTACGCAAAATAAATATCTCTTTATCATAGAAACCTCGAAGGGTACATGCTTAAATTTTATCAGAAAATGCGTATATAACAATCAAGTTTTACATTAAGTAGACTATTATCAAACCCATACTTAAACCCATGACACCATCACCAAAATGCGTGATGATGGACGAAGTTTATTGCGGTAAATGTAACAAAAATAATGAACCAGAACGAATAACCACACAGAGCGAGAGATGAAACTGACGCACAAAATAAAGCCGAAGATAAAACAGATTCACATCTCTCCTTCCATGAATTCATTTAGCATGATCTATTTCTTTCCTACACCATGACATATCTGGCGAGATTTCACGGCCGGGTGCCCTTCCTACCGCCAAGCCTTCATTTATTCGGACTGGAGACAGGCACCCTGATGGTCGTGCTTGACTGCCCTACTGAATAATAGCCGTCTCTTAAATATCAAATCTACCTTGAAGCAGAACAGGAAAGGACCAGTGAAATGCAAGCAAAATCTCCCTTCTTGGAGGTACTTGCCATTCATTTCCCGGTTAGTGGCGGTCGATGTTACCTCACGAAAGCTTACCATAAGTAGGAACAAGCCGAATAAGCCAATTTTGTTCATTAACTACGTACTGAGGTGATAAAACAGTCAGATAAAAAACACCGAGGAACTGGTACCTGGAAAATATATATTATTGCATTTCTGATACATTTACTGCGGCGTCGTGTTAGGCATACTCTAGGGGGATGCCAGATATTTTTCATACTTTTAAACAGAGGTCATGATCACAGGAAATAAAGAAGATATAGGAGAACATGAAGGAGAACGAGGAGAAGAAGAAAATGAAGAACGAGAACAAGGAAGAGAAAAACGGGGGAGAGGAGGAGAAGAAGACGTAGAACGAGGGCGAGGAGGAGGGAAAGGGGAGAGGGGAAAAGGAAAGCGAAGAGGAATAGCAGAAAAAAAAGAGAGAAAAGAACGAAAAGGGGGCGAAGTAAAAGGAATTTCTCCGAAATAGAGGTCGCTGAGAGCATGAAAATGAAAGTCGTCTTTGACCTCCACGACAACACCTCCTTCGCCGAGCACACACCAAGCATCGTAAACACGGCAGAGGAAGCAACAGAATCGAGGCATAACAAAATGGATACGGGCGATACTATACTTCATTACAAGTTCATATCCACCCTTATCCCTCCCCTCTCACTTTCCTTCCCTCCCCTCTTTCTCCTTTCCCTTCCCCTTCCCTCTTTCCCTTCGCTTCCTCCTACCTCTTTCTCCCTTCCCCTCCCCTCCCTCTTTCTCCCTTCCCTTCCCCTCCCTCTTTCTCCCTTCACTTCCTCCTCCCCTCTTTCTCCCTTCCCTTGCCCTCCTCTTTCTCCCTTCCCTTCCCCCTCCCCTCTTTTTCCTTCCCTTCCCCTCCCCTCTTTCTCCCTTCCCTTCCCCCTCCCCTCTCACTCTCCCCCTTTTTTATCATATTTAATCTTATTCATATCATATCTCCTGAACCTTTGATGCACACAATATACTCAATTACAAGTTCATATCCATATATAGACGTAGAGGCAGCAACTGAATCGAGACATTGCTAAATCTACCCTGCAAGATTTCTTAAAAGCTTCCGGAGACAGACACTTGGCCCGCTGGACCTCCGAGACTCCTTAACATTCCCTGCCCTGTTCACGTCACTTCGTCGACTCGGGCTCGTCGGCGACTACCGGGTCTCCTTCTCGGCTCGTCGGCGACTGGGTCTCCTTCTCCTCGTCGGCGGGTCTCCTTCTCGGCTCGTCGGCGACTACTTCTCGGCTCGTCGGCGACTACCGGGGTCTCCTTCTCGGGCTCGTCGGCGACTATCTCGGGCTCGTCGTCGACTACCGGGGTCTCCTTCTCGGGCTCGTCGGCGACTACCTGGGTCTCCTTCTCGAGCTCGTCGGCGACTACCACTCACTAAGCACAAGATCCCCTCTGCAAATCCCAGCAACAACCCAAGGGGCTCCGTCGCATCCCAAGTGCCAGGGTCCCCTCGCGGATAATGTTCCACGCAT
>NW_020870673.1:280491-285491 GCF_003789085.1 Penaeus vannamei | reverse complement strand
TTTTGGTGTATCAACTTGACTCGATAAGTACATTTATAAGGACCGTTTGATATCGCAAAGAAAGATAAAGCACAAACCAGATTGATCTTGATATATTCAACTAATATGTGGTTTAGGAATTAGTCCTCTATATTTACTAATGACCAAATGACTTACGCAGATATTTGACTCTGGGTGACTGTACACCAAAACCAGTTAAAAATTCTACTTGACTCGGTAAGCTTACTCATGAGGACCGTTTGATATCGTGAAAAAATGAAACACAAACACACACCTGATTGATTTTGATATATTCAATGACATGTGGCTTAGGCAGTAATCCTCTATATTCAGTAATGATCAGATAGCTTGCGTAGATATTTGACTCTCTCTGGATGACTGTACGCTAAACAGTCACTTAAAAAAAAGCTTTTCTTTCGTAAAACTTCGAATACCCACACAGGTTGTGAAATATTTAGATTTCGGGATGGTATTCCGGGCATACTTCTTTGCAAAATACCGTATAGTACAATGCATCGTTACTACAACCATCAAAATGCTTTGTTTGTATTACAGGACCTGACACCACAAAAAAGTATATGGAAAAAAAACGTACAAAAACTTGTGGCTTTTTTGCAATCATCTCCTCATGTTCTTGCTACGTGAGAGAGGTACTGGTATACCCAACAATGAAAATACCCCGTTGGTATGGATGCCAAACAGGGAGCGTATATTCGATCACCTGTCAAAGAACGAACTGTCGATAGGGGAAGAGTCTAACAAAGCATATGGGTTGACGGAGACACTGGTTTGAGGAGGTCGAGCGGGAAAACAGAATTCGATAAATATGGAAGAAAATGCGATTGCTATTGTCACTGGCTTTAAAAAATACATTCCGTGTTTTGCTTCGTCCGAAAAGGAATCCTTTCTGTGTTCGAAACGTCATTACGTTATACTTATCGCTACCATATACATGGCCATTATTACCTAAGCCAAGGTTATTTTTTGGTTACGATGCTTTGTTTATTTGTTTGCTCGTCGGTTAGCGGGATAACTCAAGAAGTTATGAACAGATTTTTTATGAATTTTCCACCAGATGTGCCATGGCTTAACTTAGATTCCATCAAATGGTGGTGATCTGGATTATGATTCGGGTTCAGAATGTTTTTAAATTATTGTATCAGTTACCCCTATTGTCAAGGCAGTAAGGGTAACTATCATTATTATTATGTTTACGGACGTCACCAGTATACTTGAGAAAAGTGATTTTAAAGTAACTTTTCAAGTGTGATTTTTTTTCTATCGATGACCCTATTGCCTTGGCGGAGGTATGCGCTCTCTGAGTGCTCCTAGTTTTCATTATCATCATCGTCTTGTTTTCTGGTAGTGGTAAGTCTATGGACACAAACGAAATGTAATTCTTTCACTAAAAATATATCACTTAGTATGCATTGTTATAATCATGGATTTCACCTGAATTTCTGAAGACACATATTTATACATATATACATGAGTGAGTATGTGTGTGTGTGTGTGTATATATATATATATATATATATATGCATAAATAAATAATTATATATGTATACATATGAGGAAGCACAGCCGCAATCAGAATTTTAAATGAGCGTAACGTTTCGAACCCGCCAAGAGTTCCTCATCAGACGATCAGCCAACCGCCGCCTCGAAATCCGTTAGACAAAGCAGCGTGGGCGGGCAAGCGGACAAGGCTCTCGAGAACTTTCCACGAAGACAGAAAAAAGCAAAAATCCTTTGTGTGAAATTGACATAAATAAATACTTTTCAAATTATTTTCTTGTCACTGTCAGCATAATTAAATTGGTATCGTGTGGTGGTCTTTTTAGGGCATTCAACCAGTCTAGTTTCGCGCTCAAAGAAGAAAAGGAAAGAACAAAAGATAACGAAGACGAAATGAGAATAAAAATAAAGAAAGAGGAAAAATGCAAAAGTTGAAGGAATGAAAGAAAGCGAAATAACAGAAATAACGAAGAAAAATAATCTTAACCGAAGCTTTCTCGTCCCTAAAAACGAGGTTAGGCCGTTGTTGATTTTAGGTTGTGTGATCGTGAGTAAGAGTGAGAGTATTATCTTCATGTTTCTTTGTTTTCCTTCCTCTCTCTCTCTCTCTCTCTCTCTTCTCTCTCTCTCTCTCTCTCTCTCTCTCTCTCTCTCTCTCTCTCTCTCTCTCTCTCTCTCTCTATCTTCTCTCTCTCTCTCTCTCTCTCTCTCTCTCTCTCTCTCTCTCTCTCTCTCTCTCTCTCTCTCTCTCTCTCTCTCTCTCTCTCTCTCTCTTCTCTCTCTCTCTCTCTCTCTCTCTCTCTCTCTCTCTCTCTCCTCTCTCTCTCTCTCTCTCTCTCTCTCTCTCTCTCTCTCTCTCTCTCTCTCTCTCTCTTCTCTCTCTCTCTCTCTCTCTCTCTCTCTCTTCTCTCTCTTCTCTCTCTCTCTCTCTCTCTCTCTCTCTCTCTCTCTCTCTCTCTCTCTCTCTCTCTCTCTCTCTCTCTCTCTCTCTCTCTCTCTCTCTTATCTATCTCTATCTATCTATCTATCTCTCTATCTCTCTCTCATTCTCTCTCTCTCTCTCTCTCTCTCTCTCTCTCTCTCTCTCTCTCTCTCTCTCTCTCTCTCTCTCTCTCTCTCTCTCTCATATCTATCTATCTATCTATCTATCTATCTCTCGCCCTCTCTCTCTCTCTCTTCCCTGGGATTTCAGGGGTCCAATGACTACCATCATTGTCGGAAAAAATGTTATGATTATTGTCATTGTAGCGAATAATATTCTTTAATATTCTATGATTATTAATGATGCTACTGTTATCATCAAAATGATTATTTTTGTTCTTATAAAATCATTATAATTACCCTCATTATGATTAATTTGAGACTCAGTATCATCCACAATGTCATCATAATTTCTTTCATTGCGGATATTAATTGTACTAATCGTCTCATCGCTATTTTTTAAGTAGTATCATCATCATTATTATTATTACTATCATAAATGTCATTGTCATTTTTAAATATTTCTATCAGTCTTCCTAAATCATATATTTCTATTATCATTATCATTATTAAACATTATGATTATTATTTTCATTACCATTATTATTATTATCATTATTATTATTACTATTATCATTATCATCATTTTTATCATTACCGTAGTTGTTGTTGTTATTATTATTATTTTCATTATTACTATTATAATGATTATCATTATCATTATTCATATTATTACTATCATTACTTGATAGTATCATCCTCGTTCATCATCGTTACTGTTTAATTAACATTGTGTATATATTTTATTATCATTTTTTCATTGATTATTTTTGTTCGTTATTTCATAATTATTGTTGGTTAAATTCATAAAATGTTTCATAATCATCATAGTAGTAGTATTATTATCATCATTATCTCATCTTCATCATCATATGTCATTTTATTATCATCATACATTATCATTTATTATTATTATTATCTATGATTATCATTATTATTATTTATTATTATATCATCATTATTATAATTATTATTATCATCATATCATTACTATAACTATTATTACATGAATATTAATATACTATCACTATCATTGTTAAATTTTATGAGATTATATCATAATCATTATAATAATTTATTATCATTATTATTACTATTATTATTATTATTATCATTATCATTATCATTGTTAATATTATTATTATTGCAAAATATTATATCATTATCATAATCATCATTATCATCCATTATTGTTATTGTCATTTAAACATTGATCATCAACATTAATTATTAGCATTAGCATTATTATTATCATTGTTTAGCATTAGCATTATTACTATCATTACTATTATTATCTCTGTCATTATAGTTATCATAGTTATTAACATTATTATCAATATTATCATTATTATCATCATTACTATTATTTTCATTCTAATTATCATCATTATCATCATTGATATTATTATCATTACTATTGCTATCATAATTAGCATTAGTAGTAGTAGGAGTATCATCATTATCATCATTATTACCATTATCGTTATCATTATTTTTTATTATCATTATCACCATTAGTATTACTATTATTGTTATTATCATTACCATTATCACTATCCTTACTATTATCATTATCATTATCATCGTCATCATCATTATCGTCATCAAAATTATTATTATTATTAATATCATCGTAATCATTATTATCATTATTATTGTTATTTTCCTTATCATTATTATAATTATCATTTTTATTAGAAGTAGCAGTTGTATTATTATCATTATTGTCATCATTATTATCAATATTATTATCATTATCATCATTATCATTATTACTATTACTATTGCTATCATTACTATTATAATCATTATCATTATCATTATTGTCATTATCATTATCATTATTGTCATTATCATTATCATTACTATTATTATTATCATTATCATTGTTGTTATTATAATGATTATCATTATGATCGTCATTGCTATTATCACAATCATAATCAATCATCATTAACGCTGCCATATTATCGCATAATCATTATTATCAGTAATAGCAGTATTGCTATTATAATTCTCACTACTTCTAGTATTAGCAGTAGCAGTATTATAATCATTTTTATTATCATTATCAAATATCATTATCTATCATTATCATTATTTTCACTGACGTTGATAGATAATCTTCATCATCAGCATTGGCGTTAACATAATTAGCATTATCCTAATCAATTTCACAAGTGCCATGTTAATTTTTTCGACGATTTTATCAAACCGGGAAATGCCAAAAGTTGTGATGACCTCTTCCCTTAAATACGAGAGACAAAGCTTCTATTAATTTCTACTGTTGTTTCTCTTTCCCCCATTTCTTCCAAACAACCCGAACAACCCATCAAGAGTGACATTAATAAAATCAAAACGGAAAACACAAGACAACAACACCAGAGACAAGTCTGGTGACTCACGCTTCCTTGCCCAATGGCCGCTGAATTTATTTTTCG
>NW_020870673.1:265491-267991 GCF_003789085.1 Penaeus vannamei | reverse complement strand
GGAGGAAGCGCGAAGGGAGCGTCGTCTTGGGACAGCGGGGACGGAGGAGGCACGATCGGCGCGATGAACTGCGGCTCGGGAAGGACCTCGACGTCGGCGCCGAACAGAGAAGAAGGCTTTGTGTCCGGCTGCGGGAGGGGCGCGGCGGGGATTTCAACGGAAACGAAGGAAGGATCCACCTCGTCAAGCTGGATCAGCGGGAGCGGGGAAGGGAGTTCAGGAGCCAGTGCCACTTCAGGACTCACCTCTACAACTTCCTCAAAGCGAATCATTTTGGGGATGTTTTCCACGGGCACAAAGGCAGTGTCCGAGGCTGGTATCACTGATAATGATGCTGGTATGTCTGCAACTGGGTCAAAGCTCCCGGAGAGGTCTGTGGCGAGGAACTGAGGTGCTGCCTGGACGGAATCATAGGACTTGGCGATCACAGCAATGTCGGAGTCGATTTCAGGCACTCCAATGGGAGCTGAAACTTCGACTTTCTCGAAAACAGGCTTTTCGAGAACCACATTGGTGCCTTCAGGAGATGCCACGAGAGCGAGAGGAAGCTCTGGCAGCAGCAGCACCGGTTCCTCTGACCCTTGCTCCGTGAGAACCAGATCAGAATCAGTAAAAGCGGGCTGAGGGATTTCCAGGGGAAGCGCGGATGCAGCGGAAGCGAAAGGCGCCGTGGCAGGAGCTGGCTGGGAAACATCAGGCACTGTGACGAATTGCTCGACAGGAGGAATTACAAAGAGGACAAGGTCTTGAGGTACCAGGTTTGCAGACGCGCTATGAGCAGCATCGAAGGAGACTTCTGCAGAAGGCACAGGGGCCGCAGGAGCCTCGACAGTCATCGGGGCGACCAAGGGAGCCACAGGCGGCAGCATTTCCGCCGTGGCGATCACCGGCGCTTCAGTCGCGAGAGAAACGGAATCGAAGTTAGACTCGACCTTCACCGGGACGAGGACAGGCGTCCCAGAGCTCAGCTGCTTGCCCGCGGGCTCTCCTCCAGCCTCGGCTACCTCGGCTTCTGCCCCGGCCGCTTCGCTCTCTGCCTCGACCTCGTCAGCAGTAGCGCTTTCTTCCGACGCCTTTTTGGCCGCTCCCTCGGCTCCGGCATTTTCCTCTGCCTCTGCGTCCGCCTTACCTTGCTCGGCTTCCGCGGCCTCTGGCTCCTGTCCCTCCGCTTCGGCCTCCTCGGCCTCGGGTTCGGCCGACTTCTCCTCCGCTTCAGCGCCCTCCTCGGGTTCCTCGGACTTCTCCTTGCCGGAGGATTCGCTCTCCTCCTCTTCCGTCCCCTCAGATCTGCCCTCCGACTCCTCCTCTCCTTCTTCTTCCTCTGTTTCCTCTTCGGTCCTCACTTCGCGCGCTCCTCCGTCGTCTCCGCCTCCTCCTCTTCTCCTCCTCCTCCTCCTCCCCCAGGGATCGTGCGGCACCTGACTGGGTCGCGGTCGGCTCGGGGTCGTCCACGAGGCGAAAGCCAAGGTGGTCGGCGACGTAGGAGATCTCCACCACCTTACCATCTGGGGCTCTCCACCTGGCGAGCGAGAAGGACAATTAGTCTGAATGACCCCCTCTTTTCTCTACTCTCTTTTCTCTTCTCTTTCTATTTCTTCTTCTTCTCTCTCTCTCTCTCTCTCTCTCTCTCTCTCTCTCTCTCTCTCTCTCTCTCTCTCTCTCTCTCTCTCTCTCTCTCTCTCTCTCTCTATATATATATATATATATATATATATATATATATATATATATATTATGTATATATATATATATATATTTTTTTTTTTTTTTTTTTATTCAGTCTCGATAGAACCTTCAGGAACTTACTCGTACTCCCCCGTCACGGCCTGCCCTGGCTGGCCCTTCTGCTCGTTCTCCAGGCCATCTCGCTCGTAGTCGAAGATGGTCCTCGCCGCCACGCCAACCACCGCTGCCACCACTAAGACCTGGGGGAAGGGGTGGATTAGCATTGTGTTAAATAGTAATAGTATGGATTGTGACGTTGTGCTTGGGGTGGGGTGGGGAGGACTGTGTAGGGGAGAGGGGGGAGTTGTGTGTGTTGGGGGGGTGGGAGGTTGTGCATGTGTGGGTTGGGGGGGGGGTTGTGTGTGTCTGTATTTCCTTAAGCTCAAATAATTCCGTCCCTATCGCAGAAAGCACAAACTTTCTTTCCTACTTCGACGCAGCTCCAGGACTATAGATCTGATCATCATCCTTTACTTCGTTTCAGCAATGAGTTCCCGCGCACATTGCCCACGGAGAAGGAGCAAAAACCTCGGCGCCTCAAGTCAAAAACTAGTCAAGGTTAAAAGGCCTCCGAGCTCCTGGACACGACTCAAGTGAGCAGCGCAATGCGGAAGTTTTTTTCTCCGTAACTGTAACAGCACCGAACGTATTCCAAACATTTATCGCACGTTCTAAACAATTCTCCCACTACTTTTACAACTAAATTCTTAATAAATCATAATAAATATCATAACAGAACATGTTTGGAATCACAGTCACAACCGTGAGATAACCA
>NW_020870673.1:202991-217991 GCF_003789085.1 Penaeus vannamei | reverse complement strand
TTTCCCTCTCCCCCTCTCCCTCTCCCCCACCCTCCCCTCCTCTCCGCTGCTAGCATCACCTGCCCGACCGCCTCACCTGCCACGGGGGAGGAGGCTGGGGTTGCCACGGGGGAGGGGGAGGGGAGGGGGGGGTTGCCGCTGTCTTGAAATTACAGGCCATAAGTGGCTCCCTTTGATTGATAATTCTCCTTTGGCCGTTGCTTGCACCCGCGTAATGCTTTCGCTTCTCGTTTAAATGTTGAAATGTTGAAGTGCGCTTGTGTCGGCGAGGGAAAGAAAGGTAGAAAGAAGGAAAGATAGACAATGTGAAATGCAGACAGATAGGTAAACAGACAGTCGGAAAGAGAGAGTAGACAGAGAGAAGAGAGAGAGAGAGAGAGAGAGAGAGAGAGAGAGAGAGAGAGAGAGACAGAGACAGAGAGAGAGAGAGTGAGAGAGAGAGAGAGAGAGAGAGAGAAGAGAGAAAGAGAGAGAGAGAGAAGATGGAGAAAGAAAGAGAGAGAGAGAAAGTGAGCGAGAGAGAGAGCAAGGAAGAGCCCACCCCCCTAACCCCAGCCTCTCCCCTCAGACTGGCCATCCGCTACATCCGCCACCTCGTCAACCTGCTCTCCGTCCCGGCCGGCAGCATCTACCCCGACTACGACCCGCCGCCCTACAACGTGTCGTCCGTCCCGACGAACCTCCGTCTGCAGCACCGCATCTACTCGCACCCTCCGTCCACGGCGCCCGCGGACTCCCACGCCCCCGCCAGCATCGCCCTCTACACCTCCGCCGCGCACGGCCTCGAGGGGCTCGAGTACCAGTACATGCCGCAGGGCCTGACCACGTCGACCCTCTCCCACGCCGACTACCTCAGGGACTCCATCTGGCAGTCGGAGACGCCCCTCGCAGATTACCAGTACTGAGGGCGCCCTTCGCTTCACCCCGCGGGGCTACTGGGGTCGGAGGGCGAGGGTCCTGCTATTCACAGTGATTGCTCAAAAAAATCTTAGCTGTCTTCGAAGGCAGAGCGGCCTGTGCTACTCCTAAAGCAGCAAGCCTTATCAGAGAATGTTCACCTTTTTTTTCCCAAGGACAAAAAAGCCTCCTTGTCTGTAGGCGGAGAACCGATGTGGGTAATATTAACGAACTAGTCATTTTCCAAACCAAAGTGCTCTTAGTATCGCTGAGGAACGCAGAAGGGGAGTAACGAGGGATGATAAACCTGCCACGTAGAATAAGACGAAGACGGAAGCCATTTGAAAATCCGTCTGTCATAAGGAAAAGGGAGTTAAGCATAACAAGAGTGTCGTGTGAACTAGTTAATCCTCACGAGTTTTCTTTTAATGAATGCAGTGTATATTCTTGAGTGCAGGACTACACACAGCCTTGAGGGCAGAAGCGATATCTTTATGTTATGATATTGCAAGTACGTTTTATATACCAATGTAAAGTTCATACAACTAGGCTTTATATGTGGCTTACTTTTTCAGCACTATTGTTATAACCTGAGAATATAAGACCTTGTACTTCCTTAAGCTTTGGAAAAAATATTCCTTGGCAAATTCACATGTAACGAGAGAAACCCTGTAAGACATATTTATTTGACAGCGTGTACATTTAAGCTTTGAGAGAAGGAAAAAGCGTTCGTTCGAGGAGGCCCGAGTCCTTCATGAGGCCATTTGTAGGGAGCGAGCCAGCAAATGGATAATTTCCTCCATGATACCAGGGGCCTGTCCAACGAAGACCGCGTTCCCTCAGCGATTTCGAAAACCAAAAAACAAAAACCCGATGAGAATTTCACTTTAAATGGTTAGTTGACAAACCATCGTCTCATTTGGATAGCTTGATGACCAAAGAAGTCCTTTCATCAGAATTTTGCCTTATTTACATCTCGACTGTTTTAGACGGAAGAGAACATCAGTATACCATGCTGGCTCGATCCTCATACTGTTATGTGATGTACCAGGCGCGTGTTTTGAAACGAGCCACTTTGGAAGAAAAATAACTTCTTTAAAGAGAGTATGGTTCTTTATTCAGATAAAAAAAAATATAGTGATTAAATCCGACTAGGGAAATATTTAAGAAACTGACACTATCATGTAAATCAATATCTGAAGCAGAGAGGGTGGGTATTTTTATGATATTAAGTATGTTAAGAAGTCCGAAAGAGTCATAATTCTTTTCGAAACTGTCGACGAGCTCTACTCTAGTTATAATGTAATTTTATTTAATTTATGCTTTACATACACCGAAGACGGTATCCTAATGAGAGAGTACATTTTCAATATTTCTAGTCATACGCCGACCAAAGGACAATTTTCTTTGCGCTAACACATTTGTTTTGACGTTCGTTATTGGCTCATCCAGCTGGCACGTCAATAAAGATTTCCATTTTGACGAATCTCAGAAAAAGTTGGCATTTTCCATTTTGCATTTCTTTTTCTTTCTTTTCATTCTCTTTTACTGCAACTACGAGAGTCTATGTAGATCAAAGACTAGATAAGCCTGTTTATTTTCTTCTTGTATAGTCTTTGATGTAAATATACTTATGGGCATGAACCGTCTCGGTTTGTGGGGACGCGGATATGCCCCTTATCTTTAAGTTATCTGTACCTGTTGTGAAGAGACTGGATGACTGTAGATTGTAAGTGTATTATTCGCTAGTCCATATTTACTTTTGTGTTTGTTATGTTATTTGTTCAGTAAATTAATATGAATAAAAAGTTGTTGTTTTTCTTACCTAACCAATGGTTGATATTATTTGTGCTATTATTATCACCATCATTATTGCCAATGTTATCATCATCATTGTTGTTGTTGTAATCGTCATTACTGTTATCATTATTATTATTATGATCATTCTTATCATTACTGTTATCATTCTTATCATTATCTTTATTATCATTAATAATAGTAGTAGGAGTTGTTATGAAAGCATAGGAAAATTCGTAGGTATACACAATGCACTTCCAGTATTCACTTCCATTTGGTTGATCTCATCAAGGAGATAGAAAGAAAGAGAAGAAAAAATACACACATGTACACATATAATATATATATATATATATATATTATAATATATATATCTATTGTGTGTGTGTGTGTGTGTGTGTGTGTGTGTGTGTGTGTGTGTGTGTGTGTGTGCACATGTCTTGTAAGAAAACTTCCATCACATGGGTGAGAAATGCAACAGACAATCTGCGTTTATTTGCGTACTCAAGAGAGAGAGAGAGAGAGAGAGAGAAATAATATATATATATATATATATATATATAATATATATATATATAATATATTATATATATATATATATGTGTGTGTGTGTGTGTGTGTGTGTGTGTTGTGTGTGTGTGTGTGTGTGTGTGTGTGTGTTATATATATATTATATATATATATATATATATATACTATATATATATATATATATATATATATATATATATATATATATATATATATATATATATATAATATATTTCCCTTGAACCTAGCAACTTTTAAAGCCCCCCCCCCCAAAAAAAAAAAAAACACACACACACAAACATCAACGATTTCATTAGCACATCATCTATAACAAAAACCACCAGAGAAACAAAAATCAGAATTATTTTACCGAAAGCGGCCCACTTTCCCGAGCTTTAGACCGCTGATCTGAAGTGCCGCAGGGGTCAAACAAGGTCCACACAAGCTGTCTTTTGGGTTTTGTTGATGTGACGCCTTTTTGACATGTAGAGAGGTGATTGTGACACGATTATCTGGTCGAGTGGTTCGTCTGGGATGTATTCGGGGCTTCCATAATGGTTTTACGTCTAATTATGGATGGTTTAAGGGTGGTTTTTGCCTGTTGATGAAGAGATGGTGGGTTTGCTTCGTGTTAATCTGTATTTCTGGTTGTTTGTTCATAATTTTGAAGGGTTGGCTTTATTTATGATAAGGAGGTGATGGGCATTATGATGAATTTATTTTGGTTATGATAAGGAGGTGGATAAAGTATGGAGGAAGTACTTTCGGATATTTAGTGTTCTAGAACCATTATAGATATTTTTTTCTTGACATTTCTATGCATGGAAATTTAAGGGAAAAAACATGGATTTATGTAGTATTTAAAGTCCAGTCAGTCACTGCTTATATAATATTCAGCTTTCTTCTTTTCTTTCTTTTAGCAAATTATAGAACAACTTTTTTCTGTCACATCTTTCTGTTACTTTGTTTAATGCGGTATTCTTTTCATATAAGGAAATGTGGTATAAGTTAAAGACACTGACGCACGTAGATAGAGGGAAATGGACACCGCCATCTTATAGAGCGGAAGAAATTGAGCGGGATAGAGCATTGTGTTTGAAGGCTTTCATATTAGGAAAAAAGAGTCGTGCCAGATTGAAAAGTGATAGAATATTTGTAAATCATGACCTTCATCTCTTCATCTTTTTCTTCTTTTTCTTTTGTTTTTAAGCTCATAATGTGTACTGTCCAGTCTTTTAAAGATTTTGATACTTTTGCTCATTAGTTCACACCATAATCTATCCCTGTAATTGAGAAGAATTCCAACCTTGCTTCCTTTGTCAGCTTCAGTGTATATTTGATACAGGTATAGAGAGGAAGGCTGAAAGGATGATGTGAAAGAAGGAATAAGAAAACCAGAAGAAAAAGGGAAACTAGAAGAAGTAGACAAAGAATAAAAAGAAAAAAAGTAGACCAAGAATTAAAAAAAAAAAAAAGTGGACAAAGAATAAGAAAAAGAAAAGATAAACAAATTAGCAGTCAAGGCTTTTCGACACTTCCACCCACAATTGATTCTTTATGGTATGGAGGCACTCAGTTAGGGTATATTGAATATGATATTCTTGTAAAGGACAAAAAGTTGCAGCTGTTGGTACAAAAAATAATCAGCAGACATGAACAATAATGCCACGAATAAAGGAAATATATTTCAGAAAGCACTGCTCTTAGCCCAAGCACTCGGTGCTCCTGAGTTTCAGCTCTATTTTTCCATGCATTCCGAGGGGAAGACAATGTTTTCTAGGGGGTATTAGGGGGCTTTCTGTCAACCCTCCCCACAGGCAGTAACAGTCATAGCAAGTTAGACTAATTAATTAATTTTTTTAATGTGGAGTTTGGGACTTTGTCTCTGGTGAGTGCGTCCATACTGTAAAGAATCACACACCCACATAAACAAAAGTAGAAAGACATAAGTAACATAGACTTTATTTCAATAGAACAAAGATGATTGAAGTGTCTTACCTGATACCTTTATTTCAACAGAACAAGTTCTACTTCTGCTGTGGAACCAAAGGAGGAAGGAAGGAAGAATGCCTGGTGGCCCTGGATCCAGACACTTATTTAATGGCAGATCGAAACCACAGGTTGTGAGCGGATATCAGGTAAAGAAAAGAATTTGAATATATGTTTCATGAATATATTTATGCTCTGATTGTCTCACTTACAGAATCATTTTGTGAAGAAAATAATAGATGCTACCCTACTTTACTCCAGTCAGTATTGATTCACACTTTTGGTTCTGAAGCAAAGACCAACAAACCTCCACCACAAATGAACTTTAATCTTCATTCTTTATTTTTAGAAAATAAACTTGCTAGAGGTTGGTTGGTCTTTGCTGGAGCAAAGGGTATGTATGCCAAATTGATTGCTTGACACTGCTCCAAGCTTCAGGTAGATTTTAATAGAAAAGAGCAACTGTGAATACAGAAAAAGCTTCTGTATTGAGAGCCATTGTAGCATATTTCAAACATTTATTGATGTTTAGTATTGATTAGCAAGTCTAGATTTTGATTGCTAGATAAAGTTTGGAAAGTTGATATACTGAAAAGAAGCAAAGAGCAGTTGAAACTCAAAAAGACTACTGACAGATGCCACCTTTGCAGTTCTTACAAGATTTACATGTATACAAATGTGGTTACTATGTGGAACTCCCTTGTTTTCTCCTGACCCAATATTTCCCAATTATCCCTCAATCTTTCACCAGTTTCTCTGCCCAACTTTGTTTCGGAAAGAATGCTGGAAAGTTTCATAAATCATTTACTTAAGCATAAAAACAAGGGCACCAGCACTGTCAGTTGAGATCAAACTATCATTTTAGTAAGATATACCAAATTATACTCAGGAAAGAAGTAACCATACTGTATGGTAAATTTTTAATCCAAAACCATTACTTGAGAAAATATGCACCATTAATAGAATACTTAATTGACTATATATCTTTACATAGGTATGTATATTATTAATAAAGTCCATAGTAAAATGTTCAGTTCATGCATAATTCGTAAATTTTCAGGTTGCAGAACGCCATTTGCAGAGTTTTGAAGTTTGCTGCCAGAGAGGTCAGATTGGAAAAGCTTTTTCCCATCTCTCTCTTGCTCTCTGCATTTTACCACATATCAAGGAGCAGTATTATTCAAGATACTTGGATATCTTTGGTAAGTTCTCTAGTCTGAATCTGATGTGAGATTTTCTTTTCAGTTTATCTTCATTATCTTCATTATTTATATTATGGAATCGATGATTTGATACATATGTAAATTGACATTGTTTAGTAAGAGACCAGGATTTTAGTTAAAATTATATTAGATTCTATTTCACAGCTGTAGTGGAAAGATAATTGGTAATTTGAATGGAAAAAAAGATTACTCTGAATACTTTTTGCATAGGAGTGTATGTTCTATCTATCAGCATAACTGTGTCACTCACTCTTTCTCTCTCTTTTTCTAGAAAGGTGGAGTGCAACTGTCGAGGAGAATAATGGGTTTCAGCAGGCAATGACAATATTTGAGGTTGCACTCACTCGCTATCCAGAGTCACCAGACATCCATCACCTCCTGGCTAAGACCCTCTACAGGTAGTTAATTAGTTGCAAAGCTGCATTATTGCTTTGTTGTAGATGAGGTACTAACACATCATTAGAAGAAACTCACGCATTTGAAGCAATTGAAGGGCTTTTTTTTTCTTAGGGAAAAAGTCAGAAAGATAGAAATACTGGTGCTTATGATTTGATTGTTACCAAGCTTTGATTACTCATAGACAATGTCTTTGGAAACGTGGCGTGTCTTATTCAGGGAGTGCCTTGGCTCTCGGGGCGCCCAATACTGTGACGAAGTAGCGCCATTGCTTGTAGCAGTAGACCAGGGTGTGAAACCCTCTCTATTGTGGGATGTTTGTACAGCAGATACTTCTGCCTTACTAGCCCTGCTCAACCAAGCTCGGGTTAAAGGTCTTTTGATATCAAAACTTGTTTTAGTGGAACTAGACTTGGATGTATTTATTGTTAATGTTGCAGCTACTACCCGTACTTTGATGAGTATCATTGGTGCCTCTCCAACATGGCTCATTGACATAAGTGGACAGAATCCTAAAGTTGCTAATAGTGAAAACCATGACCAGTTCCGTACACATCTTAATTCCATCATTAGTCAGCTTGGGGCTGCCACAGATGATGTTATGAGCGACCCAACAGGCATGTCCTCCTCAGGAGAAGCAACTGCTACACAGAATGGGATGGAGTGTTTGCCACAGAATAGTGGGGCATCATCAAGTGTCAAATCTGGGGTAATTAAAGCTGCACAAGTCAAGTTACCGGAGGATTTGAACCTAAGCACTATATTTGGGTGCATGCTAGGCTACCCACATATATACTGGTGGGAGGGAGAGTCTGGAGGGAATAGCCTGTCTGGCATGCCTCTGAAGGTCTTCAAATTTAGTGCTAATTGCTCCATTGATGGGTCACCTGTTGAATTATTTTCCTTCAGTATTCCTGAGGCTTTAGAGGATGATTTAAGACCTGGTATAGAGCATTGGGGTAATGTCATCAATGTCAGAATTGAGCAAGCTGGTAGCTTCTGCAATGCTAAGTTCCAGTGTGATTCAGTGCTCTGTTTGTCTGTTGCTTTGTAAATAATAATGTTATTTAAACAGGAGCAGCCATTGGTGTTTAGTTAATTTTTCATATAGTTCCCATTTTGGTCAGTACTGAAAATAGATACACACATGTATACTTGCCCATGCAACCCCCCACACACACACACAAACACCTTGCTAACACTTCCACATATTATACAAATATACACTGAACACATACACACACTCATCTGCCTGCATATTCATTCCCTCTTCCACATGCACACACAGTTAGGGAACTTCTGGTCTCTATTTGACCCAAGTTTGGTAAGGAATTACAATCCTCCAGTCATTCTGGGATTATTCAGGTCTTCTGGTTGCATGTTTGGTAACGAGGAAGGTAGTTAGGGGGAAAGACTCATTTATCGGTATTGTATGACTAATTGCTCTCTATTTGATTTTGATTTTTTTGTTTTAATGATGCTATGTTGCCCATGTTTCCTTTTGTGAATGTTGGTCAGGGTTGTTCTACACAGGGTAAGTTTTTTGTTTGGTTATAGTGCATATTGCTTTTGTATGATGAAGATATGGAGTGGGATAGTTAAATGCATTGCTTTTATTGAATTTATTCGTACTTCCTTAGATTATCATGATGTTCTTCATTATTAAACATGGGTATATGTAGCATCATCTATCAGAAGTGATACAATAGTACAGTCCATTGTTGTACACAGTGATATTTATTGTTAAGTTTGGTATCAGCAGATAAATGTGCGTCAATTCAGCATTAAACAGATAGAGGTTGAACTTGTGTTTCATCAGTTTAGTGTAGATGTCACAGTTTTGTTTACAGGATGTTTTTGTGTCTTGTTAATTTAGCACTCATTTTTGTGTTTGATAAGAAACAAATGTAAAAATGGATAAATGTGTTGTGATTGTTTTGATTATTCATTCTCTGAATTTTTCCATTTTTATATTAATGTCAGGCAGCTAAATTTCTGAAAATTATCCTTGTGATACTAAACAGAAGAGTAGAAATTTATGTATTGTGAATGATGATATGTCTAATGGCATATGATTTGATAAAAAGGAGTAGAATGTATTTAATGATGTGTACTTCCTGTGGAAAGGTTCTTCCCCATTTTGTGTATTTATATGTGTATTCTTTCCTACTGTAGATCTGAATGTTTATTACAATAAATTGGTTGTGATCTTTTATGCTACTAGTTTCCTTATCCTGGCTCATTGCAGAAATGGAAACATTCATGAAGCCTGGAACTATGCTGTCATGGCTCAGAAAGCTTGCACTCATGATCCGAATGCCCAAGAAACTCGAGCTCGTCTGACTAATGCACTTGTTGACCGCTGGCACCTGCCCATGCTTAATGATGTCAACAGAAATAGTGTGTTCAAGCGTGCAATTGAGGCCGCAGTCAACCAGGGGCATGAAGTGGTATTGGACATAGGATCAGGCACTGGCTTACTCAGGTTAGTTGAGAGTATAATGATTTGATTGATGAGATAAAGTAAAAAAGTTAGATCTGAAGCCAAAAGCATACCAGCAACAAAATTAGTCCAAAACTGAACATCTTAAACAGGTGGAAAATAGGCCACTTATTTTGTATTGAAGAAGACTGATTTTGCTCATATCAAAATACTCTTAAGTTAAGGAAATACACTTTGATACAACAGTTATTATTAAACTACATGTAAGAGAAGATATCTGAAATACTGCTGTTGCTAAAGTTTAGATATTTAAAAAATTATGCTACATCTAAATAGATTAGAATTTCTGAAAAATTAAAACTCACCCTCTCTCACCATGGCTTATTTCAACCAATCCCACAGCATGTATGCGAAACAGGCAGGTGCCAGAATGGTATATGCTTGTGAAATGGACAGGTTTATGTGTGAAATGTCAGGTGACATTCTCCAGGCTAATTTTGACTTGCCAGACATTCAAGTCCTTAGCCATCATAGTAACAATCTGGCCATTCCAACTCATATTCCAGAAAGGTAATTATATTTTATCTTTGTTGGAATAACAATTTGTACTCCTCTCTCAATCTTTAGTTCTACTACAGGTTGTTAGATTTGTAAACAAATTATTGCAAAATGTGGATTGCACATTATAAGTGGATATGAATTAGTCTGATAATAATTAATGAGCAAATAAATGTGAAACATAATTTTGTAGATGGAATGATGACTAGTTCAGTTGAAAAATAGATAAAAACAAATATTGTACAGAGCCCCCTAAAATATGACAGCTGATATTTCCCCTCCCTCTCTCTTTGTATAAGCACTTCTTTCAAGTTACTTTCCAATCTTTTACAGGGTCAGTCTAGTTGTGAGTGAGACTGTGGATGCTGGACTGCTGGGAGAGCATATTCTCCCAACACTACAGTATGCATGGCAAAATCTCCTTCTGCCACCACTGCCAGCATCAGAGCTCTCTCCTCAGGCAGAGCAGCCAAGCTCCACTCATGGGTCTGGTATTACAAATCAATCTGAAAGAGTTACATGTCCATCACCAGCTCTCTTTGGCAAAGTTATACCCCAGAAAGCAGAGGTGTATATTGCACTTATTAGCTGTGATTATATATCTAGACAAACAAAACTGAGAAACCCAAACTTACCCTTCTTCAAAGGCAAGAGAGTGTCTGTAAAGCATGAAGAACCTTATATGTCAGAGAAGTTGTCTCAGATGCCAGGAGGATTCACATTGTTATCCAACTGGATTCCCATAACAAGCATTAACTTCAATTCTCTTGAGGATATTGAAAGGCATATGAGTGGAGACCTAGACCGAACTCTTGAAATCCCTTGCATAAAGAGTGGAGTACCTGATGCTATTGTCTTGGCTTTTGATTTATACTTAAATGAAGAAGAGTTCATAAGTACTAATCCAGAAACATGTACAACCCTATGGGAAAATGCTGTATATCCAGTAAAAGATTTACCAAAGGTTACAGCCAGTGAGGTGGTTGAAATAAAGTTCATTTGCAATGGTATTATACAGTTATCAGTATCTTGTGAAAATTCAAATGAAGATGACTATGTAAACCTAAGTGCTGAAACTCTAATGTTTCTAAACAGTGAATGCACAATTGATGCATTTTTATCTGCAGCTAAGCAAGCATCAGTCATCTTAAAGAAGCAATCAAAGGCCAGAGCACCTGATCCATTTATTGTGTGTGATACAGCTCCTTTCCCAATAGCTGGCCTTTCCTTGCAGTCAGAGTTTCCCAACTGTAAACTATACATAGAAGAGGAGAGTGTCCAGAAGACACTTAAAGAATTTAATATTGATGCTAATTTATGTGAAGATCTTGAAGATGAAGTAGACGTTCTTTTCATCTGGCCTGTGACAAAAGATGGCACTCTGAAAGATGGACTAATAAAGAAGCTCCTTATGTACAGGTAAGAAATACTAGGAGAAAATTTTAGCTTGGCATTTTATAATAAATTTTTCTACAGTGGAAACAATTAAGTTTTATATAGCTTAACATTTTTATTGTAACTTTTTTCTATCCATTTTCTTTCTGTCATAGATTAATGATGGCAGAGAGTTGCTATGTGTTCCCACAAACATTGGATCTGGCAATAGGTCTCATCAACTCTCCAACACTTGGATCCATGACAAGAGTAGATGACTCCAACACCTGTGGCATTAAGATAGCGGATGTCTTCAATATTGTCAAGGTAAGTCAGCACAAGACAACATGTTTATTTAAAGCAGTAGCAACAGCATTAGAACATGCAGTATACGTGATGGACTTTCTTTCACTCACGCTCTATTTTTTTGCAATTTATGAAGATGCTGCTGGTAATTGGTCATTTGAGAAATACTTAATGTATGAAGTTGTGACTGAGAAAAGATTTTCAGTCTGCCATTTGTTTAGTGAAGGATAATTATATTATCACATGATAATATTTCCATAACATGTAGTGCTTTAATGAAGAGTACTCACCCAAGGTCTGTTTCTCAGAAGAAGTTATCTTTGTACATTGTTTTCAAGTAAAAAAGTCGGTAAAGATTGGGGGGAGGTGGGGAGACAGAAGAAAAGGAAGGGATATTGTGTTGTAGACATAAAGTAATAAGTACACAAGTTCAACAAAAAATGGCTATTTTGGTCAGAAGCTCTATACTGTGTGAACAAAGTACAACTGCACCTGCAAGAGTTCTATACAGCTCATATGTTGGTGTATAAGGTGTTCCCTCTTTTGTATACTCTTGCCATAAAGTCACCAGGGCAAAATTTATATTCATATGAGCAGTAAAATATTGCTCTGTGGAACATTTGAAGGTGTTTTAAATCAACTGAAGGCATGCTAGTGAGAATGCCTTCAGAAAGGAACCCATTCTTGAAAAAAGTATAAAATGCAGTGATCAGCTAGTTTGTCTACACTGGTATGCAATCCTCTATAATTAGTCAACTGTAGGTTAGTATCAGAGTGAAGATGTACACTTTGATAAAAGAAAGACATTTTAACAAGAATATTAATCAACTTCATTTTTACTGTGTTTTGAAGTATTCTATGTATTTAGAATTTTAGCACATTATAAAACAACAATGAAGCTTTACTTATTGCTAAATGAGATACAATACCAGATTATTTTCAAGGAAGTAGACGAACACACTGTGGGATTCGGAATTCACCAACTAAAGAAAATGAATTTGATTGCCAAGGTTTCCTCTTTTTCCGTCTTTCACCCATTTTGATTTTCATGAGAACATCAACATTTTTAATATGGTCTTATAAATCTCATGCAGTGCTGATATAATATGAGGTAATAGGATATAATAACTCAAATTGCAGTGACTGTAACATGAGAAATCCCATAAGCAAATAAATCTCTGAATAAGTACTTGCATCTTGATTCCTTTGTTTTTATATCAGACCCTCACTGTTTTAATTTCTAGCAGACATTGCCTTTTGTGAGTAACTATATATTCAGAATGAATTTTTTTCTGTTACAGCAGGTCATAAAAAGGTACCAAAAAGCAACAGTACTTATTATTGATAATAGTATTGTCATTGAAACTAATTATAGTGAAAATATGCATGTCAAAATCAGGAAATAGATGGAGAGAAAGAGTTTAGTGCTAAACTGACCACTTTAGTAACTTGAAAGTAGAAAGAGTATCTGGAGGAAGTTGCTGTTTTTTAACTGGATTATCATACAGTAAAGTTATTCAGAACTGAATCATACATACATACATTCATTACAGTGTGTTTGTTCACATGCTTAATCCAATGATGGCAGGAAAATGTAGTGTTCACTGTGGATATGTTCTGTGAAATGTCTTTATACATAGATGGCTCTACAAGGGCTCAGCCACCATGGGGTCAAGTAGTAGACCTCGTAAGCTCACCTGATTTCACCTTTCTTGGATTTTTTTTTTTTTTTTTTTTTTTTATCTTTAATCTTTTAACTAATGCTATTAATAGCGATGCTGTTATTATTATGAGAGACATTATAATCATTATAATATTATTAACATTACCAATTATCAGTATAATAAAAAATATTTCCAAAAATGAAGAAAAAGGGCAAACAGATGAAATAGGTAGTACTAGTAATAAAATCCATGGTGACCAAGTACTTGTGGAGCCATCTGTGCGAAAAACATTTAAAAAAACAAATTCACAATGGTCATGCCTTGTACACCCATGCCAGAATTTTGTTAACCTGGAAATATCCGAGAAGGAATAGATATAGGTAATTAAAAAATAAATACAGAAAGTTCAGTTAACTCCTTTAGCCTATTTACATAGCATTTGATTTACTAAACAGTAATATACTTATGTAAAGGATAGTAGTGATGCAGATTTGTAATGCAATGTAAATTAATTATTTTTTCAATTTAAGTATGGGTTATTAAAACATTATGGTTATGTTTTCTTTTAATAGAAAAGGGAAATATTGGTAAATACTGAAATACAGAATATTATACTAATTACAGGTACGCTTAATTACAGGTACTCATATAGTTACAAGTATGTAATCAAATTATGTGTAAACAAGTAATCATAGGTACTTTTTGTTTAGTGCATAAAATCATACACATGTATTCTGATGGACAGGTTCATTTATAGCTATCCATAATTATGGTATTGCTATAATTATTCACAACACTTGGTTACATGTCAAGATATAGTTATATACACTTTAAAATTATTCCTACAACCACTCAAATACACACAATTAATGGTACGTGAGAGACTAACTGAACATATTTGCCGTTATACCCTGATGAAAAATACCTGTGATCATTTCTCTTGGTTCAAAAAGTAAATGGAGGACCATCATTGTCTTTGGTATCTGAGAAATTTTGAAGGGAGGGGAAAAAGTAGACTATCTACCTCAACGATAAGCAACAGTACATAATTAGTCATACAATTCCTAAACCAGTTGAAGCACCGTCTTCGAGTGACATGATGATATTCTGCTGATGAGGGGCCTTTCATGGTGTGTGTGTGATGAGGGTAATTTCTTACTATTTGAATTATCACTGAGGTAAGCTATGATGGGCTGTCATTAGTGTCCACTAAGTTTGGCGGTTTCCTGTCGTATCACATTGATGAGATCAAGGTTGATTAGGAAGATAAATCTAAGAGATGCTATTTCTACCACAGAATTGTTGTTCAGTTTTGTCTTGTTCCCAGCCAATACTGGTTTACCATCTACATATATGGGCCTCTTCCCTTCATTGGCTATTAAGAAGTCTCCAGTGTTCCGCAGCTTGATTATGCCCTAAAAAGGAGAGTGCAGTTTAAAATCTGGAAGCCATATATATAGAAAGTAGAATTAACATACTACATTATTTTGTATTTTGCTTGAGGTTCTAAAGTCTTACAAATGAAAATTTTGAAGAAACATTTATTGAAAGAAAACTACAAAATAATGATTCAATGTCACAGAGAAAATTTTAATATAAGCCATGGAATTTATAAAATATAGAAAAATGACTTATTTAAGCTTCCCCATCTACAAGATATATATAAATAAAAAGGTAGTAGATTTTGCAAATACTGTAATGCTCTACAAAAGAAAGAAAAAATGTAGGATTAGAACAATATGAAAAAAAAAATAGTACCTGTTTACGAGATATTTTCCATGCTGGACCTTCAAGAGAAAGGTCAACATCTACATTCACTCCT
>NW_020870673.1:187991-195491 GCF_003789085.1 Penaeus vannamei | reverse complement strand
TATTATTCATTATTTTGCTTCCAAACAAACCCACCTGGAGATGAAATGATTTATTTTGATCAAATTCAATAAGCAAGATGGGTTTCTTGTAATATCTTGTCATTGCCTGTGCTTGATTATACAGTCGGCCAGAATTCAAGGATCCAATCAAGTCACTTAGACTTTTCCGCTCTACACACACATCTGGAGTCAGGATGTAATCACCAACCTAGAAAAAAAGATTAGGGAATAGGGTTCTCTTATTTAAAATACTACTTCATATGCTATATTCCCAAACAGAAAATCAGTAAACAGGCAAGGTTTTTCTGGAAATCTGACTGTATGTCAGATTAGTCCTCTACTCAGGTATAAATATTGTCTTGCTGTGAAATGTATATAACAATTTGCAATAGATTTATACTTTGGTCAAATCTAATTATGTTTTCATAAAGTATAGCTCTACAGAATATCCAGCAACAGTCTATGGAAAAAAATAATATTAAATTTAAAAAATGAACACATACCTCTATTGTAACCGGATCAATATCAATGCCCCTCTTATGGATTAGAGCAGGAAGTTCACTCCGAAACTCCCGCATATCAACAATTATTCTCTGTGGAACTTTTGCCTCCTCTCCTGCTTGCCCTCCTTTCCTTGTGTTGCTGTTTCCTGATATATCAATCTCATTGGCCTTGCGGGGGTCACGGCTCAAGTCTGGATGGTCGCCACTCTTACCATCATTGTACTCGGGGATGACCATCGTCTGCGAAGCAATGTCCGTGAATGAAATTGCTGCTGTTTCATTTATGAATCAAAAACTCACAAAATGGAAAACAAAATGTGTAAAGCATGATATTCTGATTTTCATTTAGTGAGAGAGAATAAATAAGTACAATCTGTTTACTCACAGCTTTTTCATTAATCAGGTACTCAAATGCATCCTTTTCTCTTTTGATATTAGTGAGATAAACTTGCTCTTCAGTGGTCCCCTTGTATAACAAGAAATACACTCTTACCCGCTCTATATGATTAGCTTGCCACACCTGAAAGAATGTGAGAAATCACAAAAATGAAGAGAAGGGTTTAAAGAAAATGCTAGACACAGAATGCTTTACTTCTTGTTTAAATTCTTTGGTTAGGGAGAAGACAGGAAAAGCATATTACTAACAACAGAAAGCAGTTCCACATTATAAAAAAATCTGTGCTAAATGAAAAGAAAATATCAAAGGCAAATATTATTTATTTGGCATATTTATATAACCTATTGACAATATGAAACATACAAATCTTCTAAATTATAAGCACTTAGAAAAACTGTAACAAGGTCACAGTACCTCAACTTGGCGGATGAATGTCAAGTCTGAATCATACATTATAATGTACTTTGGTTGAACTTCCTCTAGCAGCCGTGTCATCATGAATGGGTCACTATTATCCTGCAAACATAACATCCAGTAAAGCTTGTGAAAATCAAATACATTTATTAACACATTAAAATATAAAATGTCAGTAATAACTACATCCTTCTGGCATGTATGGATTCGATAAATCATGAAAGTTTCCTCACCCGTACAGACTGCACCATGATGAGTGGAGAGAGAAACCTTCTTCGTATCTCCTCTATTTCTTCACTGGTTTCTGCCTCATTGGTAAATTCAGATTTATCCTGACCAACAAATTCATATTTCTTTGTGATCTGCGTCAGTGTCACTTCTTCCTTCGCCTCTTCAGTTGTCTTCGTCTTCTTGCCCTTTTTCCCTTTGTCTTTTTGCATATTTTTATCCTTGTCCCTAAAGAGGTTGGGTGGGGGCTGTAAACCCATCTTTGCCCCTATCGTTCGGTAAAAAATACGGCGAAGCACTACTTGGGCTCCATCTATCAAGTACTGGATAAAAAAAAAAAAAATTCAGATTAAAAAATCACTTGTCTATACAAATGTTGCTTATAATGCATATGAAATATAATAATTGATACACTGACTTACAGACTCCGGTGTAATTGTAATCAAAGACTTAATTTCACAATCAGCAGGAACAATATCAGTAACATGATATCTACAATACAGAAACAAGCATTTTCACATTACTTATTTAAACATTCATGCAAGAGTAAGTCTACCTAAGAATCTACCTACCTCTTTTAGCTGTTGTGATGTTCGATCATCTTGAGTCACAACAAGACACTTCTCCAAATTCTTTCCCTCTTGCACTTCTTCTCGAATTTCAGCCAAAACCTCTGACAATGCCAACCACTTCGGGTTAGCCTCTAAATTTTGGTCTGCAAACAATAGAACTCTTTATAATAAGCATGAAATTTCAGTCCACCATTAAAACCACAATTTCTCAACTAAAATACATAAAATCTGAATTTTGGGAAACTGTTATTATGCACAGCTATCTCCATTCTTGTCAGCGTGTACTGTATTCATAAATCATGTACCTATGTATTCCCTCTTCAGTTTCTTGGCATTATCTTCCCTAACAGATTTCTTTGTTGGGCTTGCAGCACTTCCAAACACTCGCAGTTTTGCATTAACAAAAAGTGTTTCTGCTGCCCCTAAAAACATCCAGCCCGAGCTCTGGATAGCTGTCTCAGTTGTCCGCAAAGAGTTTACAAGATTGTAGAAGGTCACACAATCATACTGGGTCAAATACCTAGAAATATTTTTAAATATTGTTATAACTATGAGAAGATGAAAGTCATTCAGATTCACTAAATTATTTCTCAACCTAACTTTTTAAATCACTGCAATCAAAATGAAAACTTCCCATTCTGCAATAAACATCATAAAATCTTTTCAAATAAAAGAGATCAAATAAAGTCCAACATACATTAGGACAGTTCTCATGACTTTCAGATCTGCAATTAACATCTTCGTACGAGATGACAGCTGGTGCCAGATGGGTTCCAGCTGGACTTTCAGAATCTTTTCAAAGGACTTGGATATTGCATTTTCAGGTGTGAATTCTTCAGTGTCAATGGTACTGTTGGAGCGACGGAGTTCCTGAAAAAACAGATAATAATTTCTACCATTTTCTTTTCTTTCCAAAAAGTCTTTAAACCAGACCGGGTAATCTAGCAAGTATGGAAAAGACAACTAGATGATAATGATTCAATAGATATTAGGATTGTGGGCCAATGAATCTGAATCTTTTGCATCATAATCACACATATATAAACACTAACAGTAATAAATGAACAAACCTGAACAGTTTCAGTAATCAGGTCTAACACGGCCATCTGGATTTGCTTAACTGGGGTAGTCATCTTCAGGTGCAGCTCAATTACCTCTGGCTGTTCATATTCAAAATACATTTTCTAAATGTAGACATGACTTGTAAGGAAAGTTCATAAACCTAAACATTATATCCTAATTTGGTTTTCAGGATCCAAATATCACACAAAATAACAAACCTCCACCAATAAAATCAGAGGTTCAAAATACATACTTTACACTTCTCCAAACAAGCATTAATATCCATATGAAACCTCGGCCACAGGTACAACTTTTTGACAAAGAGATTCCGCATAACGCGCTCCACGTGGCAGAATCCCGCTGTGAATGACAAAGGGCTACTACTAAGGCCCTTCACAAAGCCAGTCTGTTGACAGAGAATTGTATTTGGTTAAGTGTTTGATCCAGTTTAGTTGTATTACTAAGTGTGTTGTATAGCTTAGTTGTCTTATTTGTATTTGTTTTCAGTCATTAAAATGTCTAGTGGTCTCTAATATTTTTAAGTTTTATCTGCCTTTAGTTCCTACTTTCATTATCTTAGGAATATAAAAATAATGTCTATGACAAATTCTGCTTTATAAATGCATAAAGGAGGACAAGGAGGATGAAAGGAAAAAAATTAGAAGAAAAAATAGAAGCAACAGAAAACGAGGAAGCAAAAAATGAAGAAGAATGAAAGGTGGAAGAATTAGAAAAAAAAAGCAAAAGAAGAGAAGGGTATGAAGTAAAAACAATGGCAAAAGAGACAAAAATGGCAGGAAGAAGAGATGGATACTAACACGAAAAAAAACAAAATTAATTAAAATAACTTGGCAAAGAGGAGAAAGAGGACAAATAAGAGTTCACTCACTTTGTTTTTCATACGGAATAACCTCAGGATAAAAGCCTCTTGGCATGATTCTAGAATCTTGTGAGCTTTCCAAACAATCACACCTGAAAGGAGGAAAATGTTCACAAAATACAAAGCATTTACAAAAAGGTAAAAGGTATGCAACAACATAAAATTCATTACTTTTAAAATAAATTGTAAAACATTTTGTTATATAAATTCTTGAATGCTTACCTTACATAAGTCTTACAGAATTTCTGAAATATACAGTTAAATAAGAGACAGAAAAAAATATCTAGTACCTGTTATCAAATCAGCTGGCACTCGTTCCATCAAGATGTCCATGACTAAAATGCGAGACGTCACAAACAGCACTCCACCATTTGCATATATTTGGGATCTGTTTAAAAAAAAAAGAAGCTGACTTAAAGAACATTTTACTAGAATATGAGAGAGGGAAATAAAGCACAAGTTTAGCACAACAGAAGATAATAATTTAATAAATTATTTAAAAGATCAAATAGAATAAATACAAAAAGATCAGCTTCATCAACACTAATGAAGGTTAAATTTTCAAAATACACATGAAAAGCAAAATAGCAACTAACCTACATCATCTATCTTTTAGACCAACAACAGCAAGCCTATAATACAATTATTATCTTACAAATAACAGCAAACGAACCTTTCATTAACTGAGCATTCTGCCGTAACGCATCTAGGGATTGGAGTAACACCTTGGCCCTCTAGCTGGGATAATACATACTCCTCCTCCCTTGAGGTAGTGCCAATCACTAGCACTAGGTTACCGGGATCATTGTATGTGATGATTAGACTTGTCAAAATCCGTTCTAAGCCCAATCCTCTGCAAAAAAAAATTTTTCTTTCTTAGAATATTAGATATGTTGACAAGAGCAGCAAGAAAAATTGCAAAATCTAAAATATGTAATTAGATATGAATATATCAACCTCTCCGATCGGGATTCGATCCCGCGCGGGATCAAATCCCGATCAGAGAGGTTAATATATTCATGATATAAATGTGGTAGTGCATTCTTCCATCTATCATGTAATTAGATGTTCCGAGTGGTGACTCACTTAGCTGCTACAAGGAGGCCGTCCTCATGCAGGAGGTCTAACAGCATTTGGTTCTCATATTCCAACATCTTGTACAAAGGTGGTTAACACACAACTGAAAAATAATGAAAGGCAAGTTTAAAATACATACACAGGTATAATTCATACACAAATCATAAATATATATACTTGACAGAGATGTTGGTGGAAACAAGGCAGATAAATACAGATTAATTCACGGTCACTTACTCTTAGTTTTAGTTGACTTTCAAGTTATTCTTTAATATAATCTTCTTCAGTATATGCAGAATATCATCATAAGAGTTCCATGATCTGCCAGAAAAGAACAGATATTACAAATTCTTGAGAAAAAAAGAGATATTGTATAGAATAAACATTAGATATAAGAGTCCACATATTCCCCATATTTACATACATTGTTATAATAATAAAAAAAAAAACATCAATGAGGGTAAAAAACAAATGATATACAGCCTCAACTTATGGGTTCTATAGGATACCATCTTGCCTTGAGCGCAAAGGGATAATTGGGTCCTAATTTGCTTCTCAGAGGCTTGACATTCCCAAGCACTGGATCAGTACTCAAGCAATTCAGCCCACATGTACATGGTTAGTAAGCAGAAATCTATACAGACATAGTCAGTATGAATAAACTTGATACTGCTAAATTACCTAATTGCTACTTGTATAAATTCACAAGCAAATTTTTGAATACTTATATATATAATAGACAGTAGATAGTGCAAAGAAATAAAAGGAGTTGAAATCTTAAATATTTTTTTTTTCTATGACATAAAAGTTCCTAATTGAAAAAAAATATGTATATTTTATCATAAAAAATGGATACACCAAATAACTTCTGTGGCCTGCATCCTTTAGCACTCTGACAAAGGCTAACATAAGTTTGGACAGGTTTCTCTTTTAACGGTAAATTGCAATGGCTTTCATTTCAACTTTCATTTCAATTTCTAAATTAAGCAACTTCATTTCATTGTCCAATTAACATCATGTCCTGTTTATGTTTTCACAAACTGTGTATACAACTTATTACAGAAAATATTAGCAAAACTACTACAATCACCCTACAATAGCAGTAAGCAAAATGAAGTAAACATAATTCTTCAAATTATTGACTTCCTGTTCTATTTACGTAGAGGAGATATATCATATTTTTCTGAATTCAAGTTAGATAAATGGTCTCCTTCCAGACTGTAGAGTATTTTTCTTGCACAGAGAATATTACATTATTCCATGCACAGAAAACATCATTTTGTCTACATTTGCATGGACGGATATGCGGATGGATGATGAAACAAGTGCGCGGAAAGGTCAAAAGAATTTTATGCACGTAAGATGATTTAAAAAAGAACTAAGCGTGTGCAGAGAGTAACCCGTGAACTACTTTTGCACGGACAGAATTTGACGAAATAATTTTTGCGTGGGGAATGCGTTCCACATGCAGACCAAACTCTACGGTCTGGGTCTCATTAGTAATTAGTATTGACAGTCAAAGCCTCTAACACTGGCCAACAAACCTCCACCTCATATGTAGGGAAAGCTTATCTAGCACTAGCTCCTAATTTGAGCATCAATTGCCAGGAACCATAATACACATTGTGGAGAATTATCTACTACTGCTAGAGTGTGAACCATAGATTCTGATAAATAATGGTGAGCTTATCTGTACTCTGCACAACCCATTTCTGATTTTAAAAGTTTGGGTTCTTTACAACTTGATAATAGAATTTCTATAATCTGCATCAATACAATATCAAGTAAAAATGTTAGTCTTTCAAAGAACACTTCCCCTTAGGCCTGCAAGATTACATAAAATCATGTCTTTACAGAAACAACATTGGTAGATCAACTGTTTTTATTTCACGGAAATACATATAACTTTCAACTCTCAAAACTCAATAAGGAACATGCAGCAAATATATAAATGTCCATGAACTTCCCACTACACCTTTAAAATAAGGTTAAAATAAGGAGTGACCAAAATCTTGTACAATATAACCCAAGACCTTCTTCTAAAGATGCTTAAAACCACGTAGTATTCCCCTATTCACTGCATGGCCTTGCATATGTTCTCCTCTATTCGAACCACTACTACCTTTAGCCTTTTTATAAAACTGCATTTACACATAAATCTAAAACGAGTAACAAACATGTGTTGCACCGAGGCGTCTTTGCCGCTGCTTTGTTTACTTCTCGATGTAAACAAACCGCCTTTCGGTCGCTTACACACCGGGTGACACAGGTGAATGAGCACGGTTTTATGAATGAAAGAAATAAATCGTTCAACACTTTTCTGATTACTATTGGCATAACGGTACAAAATTCAATATAATGAATTGT
>NW_020870673.1:175491-182991 GCF_003789085.1 Penaeus vannamei | reverse complement strand
TGTGTGTGTGTGTGTGTGTGTGTGTGTGTGTGTGTGTGTGTGTGTGTCAATCTCAATGTTTTATGCGTAGGGCGCTAAGTGAGCGCATAACACGCATATTAGTAGCGATTGGTTGCTGGGGGAAGGGGGAAGGATCAAGGTGCAAGCGGAAGTGTTGGTGTTTGTGAAGGCGTTTGTATTGTTGTGTTTATTTAGTTTGTTTGTGAAAGTGTTAAGTGTTTCAGCTTCTATTATGTGTTGTGGGAGCCTGTTCCAGTCGCGTATGGTACGTGGAAAGAATGAGTGTTTGTAAGAGTTAGTGTTAGTGTGGTATGTGACAAATTTACTGGTGTGTGAGTTCCTTATGTTGCGTGGGTGTGCTGCGTGTAAGTATTCGTGTTTGTTGATGTCTACAAGGTTGTTTGTGATTTTGTACATGATTGTAAGTCTGTGTGCTTGTCTTCGTGACTCGAGCAGGTCCATTTTAATCTGTTTTTTTTATGTGAGATGTAATACCAGGTGTATGTGAGTAATTGCGAGTAATAAACCTGGCTGCCCTAGTATTAACCTGCTCGAGTTTCTCAATGTTGTGTTTAGTGTAGGGGTCCCATACAGCCACACAGTACCCTAGTGTTGGACGTACAAGTGTGTTGTAAGCTATGTGTTTAATGTCCGGGGTACAGTTATGTAGGTTCCTCCTCAGAAACCCCAGTGTTCTGTTGGCTTTGTTAATGATGAAGTCGGTGTGTGTATTAAAGGTGAGATTGTTGGAAAGATGAATACCGAGGAATTTGTGAGTTGCTGTAGATTTTATGGGATGGTTGTGTAAGGTGTAGGTGTGGTGGATAGGTGTGTGTGATCTTGTGAAATGGATAACTTTATATTTATCGGGTCTAAAGGACATTTGCCATAGTCTTTCCCACTGTTCAAGCGCGTCAGTGTCTTGGAGGAGTCTTCAGTCGTTATATAGGTCGTAACAAAAGGCTGTCGTCAGCAAAAAGTTTAGTAGAAATTAGGTCGAAAGTGGAAGATCATTTATGTACAGAAGAAAAGACGGGGGCCAAGAACGGTGCCTTGTGGGACACCAGAGAGACGGGGACAGAGTCAGAAGATACTCCGTCGAGTAAGACGCGTTGGGTCCTACACGTCAGGAAAGCAGTGATCCAGTGAAGTATTGGTCCTGTGATCCCGTAATGTCGTAATTTAAGAGCCAGTCTTTTGGGGGGAACTTTGTCAAAGGCTTTGGCAAAGTCAAGTAGTATGGCGTCAACTTGTTTGGTGTCACGTCTGTCTAATTGTCGTACAATGTCATAATGAGTGGGATTATAGGGTCTCACATGATCGTCTGGGCCGAAAACCATGTTTTGAGTCTGTAAGGATGTTGTGGGTATCAATGTGGTTCATTATGTGTTTTGTGTGTGTGTGTATATATATATATATATATATATATATATATATATATATATATATATATATATATATATATGTATATATGTGTGTGTGTGTGTGCATATTTTTTCCCTCGTACTCACATATATATTTGTGCTTTCATATTAAAGGGGAATAAAATACCTGTGTCATTCCATTCATTCATTAAAATAAAGGACAATTTATAAATACACATGGCAACTTATATCTATTTTCACACAACACAAACACTATTCATAAAGTAAGATCGATTACACATATACACTAACGATTTTTTTCTCTAAGGAAATTTGGACATTTGATATACCGTTTATATCTTTATTTTGATTATTTAATATCCTTTATTTTGGATATATTCTTCAATATCAGTTATATAAAGACATTTCTTCAACGTTCGTTATATAAATGGTTTATTCATCTGGAAACAGAATCTTCGAGTTTGATTTTTAAAATGTTTTGGTTTAAAAAATGCGACCGTGACGCAAATTTTGATTTTCCTTCTTTTTATCTTTATACAATTTACGTATCTTGTATTTCCTACATCAGGGTACTTTCGTGATCATGCACTGCATACAGTATTTCAAGTTTGTCAGTTATTTTGCATCAATGTGAGACACCTTCATTTTCATCGAGAAATATAAGTAAAGCATTCTATCACAGTCAACAAAAGTAGAAAAGTGTCACACTGGCCTCAGCGTTTCACACACTGACAGGCGCTGTATTTGCAATCCTCTCCTGACGCTGAGAGCGAGTCCTCCGCTGGGAGCGACTCGCCGCCCCGCGACCCGTGCTCAGGCGGGCACATTGCTGCAGTCCCTCAGCGCGGTGCCCTCGGCCAGGCTGAGGCTGAGGCTGACGGAGGACACGGGCTCCAGACGGAAGTTAAGGACGCACTTGTAGTCGCCGGCGAAGTCCGCGGTGAAGCCCGTGAAGACCAGGTACGAGCGGGGCATCTGGAACCTGTTGGCCAGCACGAACACGCTCCCGCTGGCCTGCGCCGCGGCGGGGAGCTCCCAGCTGTGGGCACGCCAGGTTAAGGTCGGGGCGAAGGGGTTTCGGAACATAACAGTAAACTATAATTCACAGTACTTTAGGATAAGTGAAAATAAGTTAAGGGAAAGGTAAAAATATAAGCAAGAATGCATCCACGAAAAATATGTAAACAATAACATCATTCATCAATAACGACTTACTCGACGTAGTAATCCCAGAGGTGCGTGGTCTCGTTGGTGAAAGCATCCGAGACGTTGCACAAGACGTACCCGCACTCCCGGAAGGGCATCGCCAGCTCCCCGTTAGTCACCTGAAAATTAAGAAAACAAAAATCATTATTCACAATTTTACGAGCGCTTGCTTGTACTTTCTGACACGCGCTGTACTGGTCAAAAATGCGGCTTTCTCTTAAAGGAATCTTGTGGATGGAAAATAGCGCGTGATAAACACACTGGCTAAAAAAGAACAAATAAACACGCGAGGCCAATATGTGTCGGATATAGCTAAGTGTAACATAAGATATTGAGGGAAAACCAGAAAGCATTTTTCGCTGACTCACTGCATGCATTCGGCACAGTCTCACGCACGCCAAAAGCATTCGTCGCTGAGACCATGCTTGTTTTCATGCTTCGTGAGGGCGTTCGCTTGTGGATAGGCCTATGCATGCATGCGTTCGTAGGGGAGTGTGTGAGTGTGAGTGAGTGTCTGTGTGTGTGAGTGTGTGTGTGTGTGTGTGTGTGTGTGTGTGTGTGTGTGTGTTTGTGTGTGTTTGTGTGTGTTTGTGTGTGTGTGTGTGCATGTGTATGCATTTAACAAAGACTACTACTTCGCCTTCATATTTACAAAAAAGGTCTAATTTTGCTTGATATTTACCTTTACTCTTTTTGGTGAAATAATATGCCTGTTACCCATGCACAATCAAAAATCCTTCCGCCAAGTAGCAAGAAAACAAACATAGATATGCAAATAAAAGCAGGATCGTGCATCAGACAACCTCTCGGGACCTGTCAGTCACACCCAGCTGTCATTTTCTCCTCAGTGACAATCGCTGCAAGTGTCATGCTTTATGAACTGTCACATTATAACCCCGACCTGCTACTTACACCATCTTGCTTGGTTGTCAGACATGTCCACAACATTACAGCTGTCATTCACTCGCACGTTGACATTTCGGAAGCATTATGGTATTGATTTGATATAACAGAAATGTCAAATCTTCATACTTATAAGATCTTCGTACTGATCATATCTTTAATGTTATAACACCCATGCTTATTACATTTTCACATATATGTAATAGTTTCATACTTATCGTATTCTCATTCTTACCGCATCTCTATACTTATCACATATTCATATTACAACACTTTCAGACATATATTTGTATGTATCATCACACGTATCACTTCTTACGGATCAAATATCACATCATCAAGTACAATTTATATCTCAATATCAGCTGTACATCGCCTCACCTGCAGTCAAACATTAAAAGATAAATAGATAAAGAAAGAAAGAAAAAAGAAAAATCTCACATTGCACGGGTTATGGTGTCAGGACCGTCGCTTGTAAATGTCATGCTGTCACACCACACCAACATAAAATGCGGATTTGCCGTAACATTCCGTCATGCGCATCATGCACGGGAGAACTAAACAAAAGAAAGGCACGGAGAATGAGAGAAAGAAGGACACAAACAAGAAGACGAAGCAAGGGGAAGAAGAGATATGATACAGGGAAGAAGAAGCGAAGGAGGGAGACAGGGATTAAAGGAGGAAGAGAGGAGGAGCAGAGAAAGGAAATGAGAGAAAGAAAGAGAGAGAGAGACTCACCGAGACGAGGCGCCGCACGCCCTCACTCTCGCCCTGGAACCAAATAAGTTAGAGCTGTTAAATTGTCTGTCTGTCTGTGTGTCTTGGTTTCGTTTTGTGTTTGTGTCTCTTTCTCATTCTTTCCATCTTTCTCTGTTCTTTTTCTATTCGCTGTCTCCTCTCTCTCTCTCTCTCTCTCTCTCTCCTCTCTCTCTCTCTCTCTCTCTCTCTCTCTCTCTCTCTCTCTCTCTCTCTCTTTCTCTCTCTCCCTCCTCTCAGCTAAGCATTATGTCTGTCTGTCTGTTGGTCAATATCTCCCTCTTGCTCTTTTTCATCTACTCTTTTCTCTCCCTCTTTCTCTCAATCTATATACAAAGAACACTAAATGCAATAATCAAAATAAGGAAACTATTAAAAAAAAAAAATGGAATATGTCCCTTCGACCTGTTAGGGAAGCGAGCAACTCAAGGCCCCCCCCCCCCCCCCGCCTCCGCCTTCGCCCGGAAAGTCGGTCCTTCGGAAGCCTTCGGGGAATCGGGTCACGTGGCTCGGCGTTCGGGGAACACGCTTGGTATTTATCGGGGACGTTTTTGTCTCTCGCTTTTTCCTTTTCTTTCTTTCTTTGTCTGTCTCTCTGTCTGACTCTCTCTCTCTCTCTCTCTTCTCTCTCTCTCTCTCTCTCTCTCTCTCTCTCTCTCTCTCTCTCTCTCTCTCTCTCTCTCTCTCTCTCTATTTATCTACATATCTGCCTTTCTCTTTCTATATATGCGTCTGCTTCGTTGTCTACGCCTGTCTCTGTCTCTACCTCTCCATTTCCCACTCACTTTCCTCTTCCCTCTCCTTCTCCCTTTCCCTCACACACTCCCTTTCCCCCATCCTTTTCCTTTCCTCTCCTTCTCCCTTTCCCTTTCTCTCCCCCTACCCTTACCCCTCGTGCTAAGCGATATCATGGCACTAATACCGAGATCCTGGTGCCACTCAGGGCCTTGTCTTGGCTCCCATGTTAATTCTTCTTCTCCTCTTAGGATATCCTATCATTCTCCTATCATCCACATTCGTTTTATCGCCTCATTTGTTTTATGTCTATTCGGTGTCTGCGCGACCACTACGATGAAAAATCAGGTTAAACTTTTAAATTGAGTTTTATATCATATTCAAGATTTTATAAGTTCTGTTTTTTTCAGAGGTCCTTATGTATATTGTTAATATTCTTAATTTGTTCGTCATGCAACTCTATTAACTTGAGAAATTAAACGGAAATGTCTGTAAGTACTATCTAGATCAATCGCATAGTGTACAATTAACAGGAACCTGATACTATGATGACCTACAGAGGAAATGAGTTGTTATATGACGATTCATAAACATGGTTCTTATCTATCTACGCTCACACCACACGTACATACACACACACACACACACACACACACACACACACACACACACACACACACACACACACACACAACACACACACACACACACACACACACACACACATACATATATATATATATATATAATATATATATATATATATATATATATATATATATATATATAGAAAGGTCAGTATGTAACGACATGATTAACATGCGACGTTCAAAATGTGCTGTATTATTATATTATTTTCTGATTCATGCTGACAAATACACTGCTTTGGGAATTTTTATTATCAGTAGGTTTCCACTTGTTTGCAATTTCGCTTAGTTTTCAATTTCCTTTTTCTTTTTAATGTAATTTCTTCTATGTTTAACACAGTATATTTGTGGCTCAACTCTGAGCACTTCCTCACCCTTTTTCTATCTAAATAGTTCCTTTTACGAAAAAGAAAAAATACGTATAATACAATCTTCCAAGATTTCCGAAAAAATAACGTTCGAAGGACACGAATTAAAAGATTTGCGAAGTAAAAAATAATGTTCGAATGGCACTTGAATTCAAAGATTTCCGAAGTAAAAATAACGTTCGAATGACACGAATTCAAAGATGTCCGAAGTAAAAAATAACGTTCGAAAGACACTTGAACTCAAAGAATTCCCAAGTAAAAAATAATGTACGAATGATACGAATACAAAGATGTTCGAAGTAAAATATAACGTTCAGACACGAATTCAAAAAATTCCCAAATAAAAACTAATGTTCGAATGACGCTTGAATTCATAGATGTCCGAAGTAAAAATAACGTTCGAATGGCACTTGAATTCAAAGATGTCCGAAGTAAAACATAACGTTCGAAAGACACGAATTCAAAGATTTCCCGAGTAAAAACTAATGTTCGAATGACACTTAAATTCAAAGATTTCCGAAGTAAAAATAACGTTCGAATGACACTTGAATTCAAAGATTTCCGAAGTAAAAATAACGTTCGAATGACACTTGAATTAAAAGATTCCGAAATCAAAATCAACGTTAGAATGCTTAAATCCCCTTCAAAGACTCCACGGATTTCACTCTCATCAGAACGGACAGGAAACTCTGCCAACCTGAGCAACGGTCCGAGGCAAAAAGTTACTGTGGCGAGCAGAAGGCGCTCTTCCGCCACTCCCACGGGGACAGCCAGCAAATTTATCCTTTTATCCTTGTGTTAGTGGGATCTTATTATTTGGCTTATAGGCTCTAATGCACAGGAGAATGATACATGTGTGTGGGAAATGTATGTTTTACGTTTATTAGTTTTTTTCTTTTTAAATCAAAATCACAGTTGATTATCAGATTATAACTGAACAGCTGACTGGCTTTTGACATTACCATCACACCAAAAAAGTGTTTATTCCAATTTCCTCTAAACTTTGATGAAATATTGCGACTGCAGACGGTCAGCTGCAACGTGTCATTACAGCCTTTTTTGCGATTCCATTTCCCAGTACCTGTTTGGCGGGGGTGTTGACGGAGCTGAACATCTGAAGCGCTCCGTGGGACGTGGTCTCCTTGGTCAGTCCAGGTGAGCACAGGTGAACGAGGACGACTGTGGCGTAAATCAATTTATCCATTGTGGATGGGTGCAATATCGAAAAGCTTTGGCTTACTTTGCACTTTCTTTTCTTCTACCGTTCGAATTCGATGTATTCTCACTGGCGGGCGCTGATCCAAGATGCATCACGCTCAAACCGCTCTTACTCAGCAAACTGCGAGCCTGTCTTCGGAAGGTAAAGTATATACTGCATTATGGGGTGCCCGCTAGCTCGAACGAGATGCCGGCTAGTCTAATACAAAATAATTTACACCAACAAGTAAATCCGAACTCCCAGGCCGTTCATAACCACTCAACTTACTTTATTCGAATTCG
>NW_020870673.1:155215-162715 GCF_003789085.1 Penaeus vannamei | reverse complement strand
TTTCTCTGGGCGAGGCCAAGGGGGAGGTTTTTTTTTATTCATTCTATCTATTTTTTTCGGAAAGGAGTTTACTCGTGCAAAGAACAAAAAGAAAAACATAGAAATATATTTCAAATGTATGCATATAGTTTTACATAAATACATCCACATACACACATATCTACAAGTACATACATATATATATAGAGAGAGAGAGCGTGAGAGGTGATGAACCTCCTCGTTGATACTGGTTGGCAGAAGTGATACTAATTAAACAACTGACTCTTTACTAATAATAGTTAGCACACGAGGTAAACACGATACGAAACTGGTCAGTGCTATGGGTGGATCCGCGACAGCCCCCCTGGCATGGCGGGGGCACGGGGGCAGAGAAGCAGGATCGCTCTCGTAGAGTGGGTGTCTTTGTCTAAGTGAGCGAGACTGGGTCAACCTGCACTGACTTCTCATAGGCCTGGGTCACTCTAAGAGGGAGCAGCATGGCGAACACATGCTATCAGTATAGCATACTGCATAACATTATGTATTGCTAACTCACTGACCATGCAGGTTTGCATGCCATGCTGCTCCCTCATGGGGCAATTCTAAATATATGCTCCATGTACACTACCCAAGCCAGCCTGGATCATGACCTAGGTCTATAAGAAGTCAGTGCAAGTTGACATACTCTCACTCACTAACTCAGACATAGACTCACCACTATGAAAGCAATCCGGCCTCTCTGCTGACCGTGCACCGCCTTGCCAGGGGGGGGCTGCCACGGATCCACAATTAGCTCTGACTAGTTTCATTGTAGTCTGTTCAACTATGTGTTAAACATTTATAGTCAGCGTTTAACTAGTATCACTTCTACCAACCAGTATCAATGAGGAGGTTCATCACCTCTTGCAGCTGGTGGCAGCGGTGGGATTCGAACCCACGCCTCTGAAGAGACTGGTCGGGCAGAGTAATATACGGGAAATGGCTGACTCTTTATTAATAACAGTTAACACACGAGTTGACTCAGGTGGATCCGCGGCCAGCCCACCCTGGTGAGGCGGGGAAACGGCCAGCAAAGATGCAGGTCGCTCTCGTAGAGTGGGTGAGTCTGTGTCTAAGCGAGTGAGACTGGGTCAACCTGCGCTGACCTCTCATAGGCCTGTATCACAACCCAGGCTGTCTTGGGTGGCACACACGAGGGGGCGTATATTCAGAATCCCACACGAGGCAGCAGCATGCCGAATACCCAAATGGTCTGTGAACTAGCATGATACATTATGTTATGCAGTATGCTAGAGAGAGTAAGAGAGAGTCTGTGTGTGTGTGTGTGCATATATAATGTGTGTGTATATAATATATATGTATAAATATATGTATATAACACGAATCACACCTATTATTAGAGGAAACTCTACTGATAAATTAAACAATCAATAAATATCACCCATACAACTAAACTCCTCACCAGATATAAACCTACAGAAGCTTCAAATACTCCCCTTGATAATTATAATCCACAAAAAAACAATGTTCCTCATACCCCCATGCCCCCCCCCCCAACAGCACAGGTCCCCCCATACCCGCTACGTCATCGTCACCCACGAAGCCTCTACCACATCCGGGGCATCAAGTCGGGGAGCCTCTCCAGCTACAACGGCGTCTTCAATTGGACTCTGCACTACCGCAACGACGCCGATATCTACGCGCCGTGAGTGAGAAAAACGTCTTGTTTCATTCATCAAAAGAGAGGAAAAGCGCCTTCATTCGTTCATTAAGGGAGAATATAGCGTCTTGATTCATTCATTGAAAGAGAGGAAAGAGTATTTATTCGTTCATTAAAGGAGTGTATAGCGTCTTGATTCATTCACTGAAAGAGAGGAAAGGGTATTTATTCATTCATTAAAGGAGAGAAGAGCGTCTTGATTCATTCATTGAAAGAGAGGAAAGAGTATTTATTCATTCATTAAAGGAGAGTAGAGCGCCTTGATTCATTCATGAAAAGAGAGGAAAACCGCTTTCGTAAATTCAAGGGAAAGTCCAGGTTATAAAGAGTCTTCATTCATTCATTAAAAGGGGGATCTTATTAAACCTGAATGAGAAAAGAAAGGATTGCTAAGAGATTAGAAAAAGAGAAGGAAAGGTGAAGAATGAATGCGGGTTTGAGAGACACAGGAGAGGAGCGGGAATAGGATCGGAAAGGCAAGGATCTAATCTGTCACAGGGAATCTAATTAAGTTGAATTTATGTTTTTTTCTCTCTTTTTGAGTTTATTCTGAGAAAGATTCTTGTCTGTCTATTATGACTTACATATTCAATGTCTTATTTTGAAAGATGTTCCTTGGCATATAAATATATGAATATATTCAAGTATTCCCTATGATTTCAATTGAGACACAACTGCCTATATCATAGTATTGATTGTTGAAAGGTTAAGTACATATAACTTTAAATCGTCAAACATCACAAAGAAAAATAGAAAGAACGTGACATACCGATAATAAGACGAAGAAGAAAAGTAAGACATTGTATTCCAGGGACTATCTAAGAGACGGGTAATTAACTTTAACAAACCAAAATCAATACTGCCTTCAAAAAAAAAAAAAAAAAAATAAAAAGAGACAAACTGATTAAGCTCTAGAAACAGTCACAACATGACAAAGAGCATGATCGAAAAAAGACAGTTATACAAACGACACACAAAAAAAAGAAAAAAAAGGACATAAACAAAAGATAAATTCTCGTAGGAGACGGACACAAAAAAAAACAGACAAACAAATTTTCAGATGACAGTGAAAAAAAATGCAAAGGACAGATTAATGCAATGTCATCAGGGGAAAAATCCCGTCATATTCAAGGGACTGATTTATAAAAAGTAAAAGAAAAGAGAATCAGACAGACAAACAAACAGAGACAAATACAAGAAAAAAAAACAGACCGACATAATAACCCGAGGAACTAAAAGCAAAACCCATGCAAAAATGTAACCTTCTATTACAATTAATGATATTAATAAATGACAATAATAATAGCTACAGCATGCACGACTAATAATAATAATAAATAAATAACAAGAGCTACAGCATGCACGAACAATAATGATAATAAATAAATAATAATAGCTTCAGTATGCACGAATAATAATAATAAATAAATAACAATAGCTACAGCATGCACGAACAATAATGATAATAAATAAACAACAATAGCTACAGCATGCACGACTAATAATAATAATAAATAAATAACAATAGCTACAGCATGCACGAACAATAATAAATAATAATAATAATAATAACAGCATGCACATAATAGCTACAGCATGCACTATATGCACGAATAATAATAATATAATAGAAATAAATAGCTACAGCATGCACGCTAATAATCATATACAGCATGCATTACGACATGCACGAATAATAATAATTAATAAATCATAATAGCTACGGCATGTACGAGAGCCTCGGCGAGAGGAAGATCGGGAGGCCGACCGCCGTCATGAGGAACAAGACGAGACTCATCGCTTGGTTCGTCTCCGATTGCAACTCCATGAGCGGCAGGGAGGAGTAAGCGCTGAGATTTTCCTTTTTTTTCTCTTCTCTCTATCTATCTATCTGTCTATCTGTCTATCTCTCTCTTCTCTTTCTTTCTTTCTTCTCTCTCTCTTCCACTCCTCATCCCCCCTCCCTTCTCTCTCTTTCTATCTTCTATCTTCTCTCTCTCTTCCATTCTTCCTCCCCCTTCTCTCTCTTCCACTCTTCCTCCCCCTTCTTCCCCCCTTCTCTCTAATATATCTTTCTTCTCTCTCTCTCTCTCTCTTCTCTCTTCCACTCTTCCTCCCCCTTTCCTCTCTCTCTCTCTCTCTCTCTCTCCTCCTCTCTCTCTCTCTCTCTCTCTCTCTCTCTCTCTCTCTCTCTCTCTCTCTCTCTCTCTCTCTCTCTTCTCTCTCTCTCTCTCTCTCTCTCTCTCTCTCTCTCTCTCTCTCTCTCTCTCTCTCTCTCTCTCTCTCTCTCTCTCTCTCTCTCTCTCTCTCTCTCTCTCTTTTCATGATCATAATATATCCACTCCCTTTTGCGTATTGCTCCGCCCATATGTTTCCCTTGTCGCTTGTTTTTTTCTTTACAGTTCTACGATTCACGACACTAAGTTTCTCCTCCATTTTTCAGCAAACTCGCCTACTAATCCTCAACCTCATACCATCTCCAAATCCACAAATCAGTCACATCTATTTGCTTAAACCATTAAATATTAACAACCACCATCCTCAACCTCATACCATCTCCAAATCCACAAATCAGTCACATCTATTTTCTTAAACCACCGACCATTAACGACCACCAAGACCCCTCGGGCGACAGACTGGTGAAGCAACTGCAGAAGCACGTTACAGTGGACATTTACGGGGCGTGTGGGACTCTCACGTGCATCCGGGGCCAGTCTGACTGCGAGGGCATGTTGGAGAAGAAGTACTACTTCTACCTCGCCCTCGAGAACTCCCTTTGCGAGGACTACATCACCGAGAAGCTTTACTACACCTTGAGGTTTGTCCTTGAGTGTGCCGTGTCAGGAAGGGTTAATATATATTGTATAAGAAAGTTTATAAAAGAGGAAATGTTTATTATCATTATCAATATTATTATCATTTTTATTATTATTATTATTATCATTATTATCATTTTTATTATCACTATCATTACTATTATCATTATCATTATGATAATTACTGTAGCTATTATTTATTATTATCATTTTTTTATTATTATTATTAATGTTATTATTATTATAAATGTCATTATTATTATTATTATTATTATTATTATTATTATTATTATTATTATTATCATTATTATTATCATTATTATTATCATTATCATAATTACTGTCATCATTACCATTATCGCATTCTTTTATTCCTTTTTTGCTATAAGTTTACCCACAACTTAAAGCATAAGAATGCCATGCGAAAGTTGCTCACATCATGAAAATAATAACATTATGAAAATTATAGTAAAATAAAGTTAATTAACATATCAATCGCATGATAATAATGAATAAGATAATAGATAATAATAACATGACTATAAGAGATAACAATAAATAGCAATTAGAATAGATAAGAATAAACAAATAATAACATAATGACAATAAACAAGAATAAAGATAAAATAGATGAAACAACAAGAAAATAATAAAAACGATTATAAGATATAAGATAATAAAAAAAATACAAATAACAATGAAATTAATCAATAATGAAATCAAATAATAATGAAATCAAACAACAATAAAACTAAAGAAGCATTGTGATTCACCAACGACGCGATCTCTGCAGGAACTACGTGGTGCCCGTGGTGTGGGGTTTGGGCAACTACGTCAAGAACGCCCCCCCGCATTCAGTCATCAACGCCTTGGCCTTCCCCAACGTGACGGCTCTTGCCAACTACCTCATCTACTTGAAGAATAACCACACGGCTTATTACGAATATTTCTTGTGAGTAATATCTAGGTTGATGAACACGAGTAGAATATAATGTCGTATCTATAATGGTACGGACAGCATTCTACACACTATACGATGAACAATAGCGTGTCATCAGTAAAGTGCTTTAAATATATCCTTAAACGTGTTTACCATGAAATTTCAGGACTTTTTGGCTTCGTATGTATATTAAGGTAATCCAATTGCAATAAAATTAATGCGAATATCGCCGTTATCGCGCGCTTTAACCCAAGGTCTATAGAAGTACTTGTTCTAACCTGCATTGCAGATGGAAGCGGAAATACAAGCCGGTCATTCGCGGAGACATCCTGAGGAACATGTGTGTGACATCTGCGAACGCCTCCACACTGACAACACCACGAAGGTCTACAAGGACATCCACTGGTGGTTCTCCCCCGAGAGACAGTGCCCTGCCCAAAACCCAAAATTGCGGGTTTTTTCTTTTGATTTTTTTGGTCATTTCTAACCCCGCGGTCGCCTGGCCTTTTTTCCTTGGTTTTGTTGATTCTTCTCCGGTTTTGCCAAGCTTCTTTCTGGGGTTGGCAAGCCTTTTCTTTCTAGGGCTGGCAAGCCAAGCCTGTGCCTTGGATTAGGGTATCATTTTAGGATCTTTCATGTGTACAGTTTTGGTCTTGATTAGTAAAACTATTATAAATAATGTTTTTTTCACCACTTTTGAGAATCCCACAAAACCATGCGAAACGAAACAAGAAGAAAGAAGAGAATCAGATTCTCGAAAGAGGGAGAGGAAAAAGATCTAAGATAGTAGCAAGCTACCTAAAATAAAGAAAAATTAAAGAGATTAAAAAAAACAACATTATTGAACAATGTTTTACTTGTACTTAAACTACTGCGGTCTTCATCCATTACTATTCATGAAACCAATGGGACTTTGTCATACACAGGGGAAAAGGTAAAAAAACCGCTGCTCTTTTTCCAAGTGTAGTTTTATATACACTAGTTTTTTTCAGATGTAGATGTAGGCTCCTGGTATCATTTTTCAGTGTCAAGGACATAACTGTCTTTATCATCATTAGCATTGTTGTCGTTGTCAAAAGTATCATTATCGTTATTGTTATCATTATCATTTATTGTTTTTGTTTTTGATTATTATTTTTTTGTATCTTTTTATCATTTTCATTATTTTCGATACTATTCTCTTATCATCACTATTATCATTAGCATTATTGCTATTGTCATTATTATTGGTATCATTCTTATTTTTACTCATCATAATTATCATAATTACTATCATTATCATACTCATTATGACAATGTTCATTATGACGGTGGCCGATGAATGATGATGAATAAATTATAACGACAATGGTAGTAATGACAATGCTGATGATAACAATACTAAAAAATATATATATATGATAATATAAAATAACAATGATAATAATGATAAACAGTAATAAATGATAACAATAATGATAATGAAAATCGTAATGATATTAATGACAATAATTAATGACAACGTTATTATAATTATCATTGTTATTATGCTGTATTATTATCATTATGATTATGAATATTATAGTTATATGTTATCATTCATCAATAGTATTATCTGATTTATTTGTTATCATTATAATTTTCATTATCATATTCATTATCATTATTTTTTTATCATCATTATAATCATCATATAATTATTATATAATATATCATTATTAATTGTATATCATACAACATTATCATTATCATTATTACTAACATTATCATTATGATATTATTATCATAATCATTAATACTATTGCTACTACGAATTATATCATTATTATTATCATGGTCATCAATATGACTGTTATTATCCTCATCACCATCACCATCATCGCCACCGTCATCATCAATATAATGATTATGATAATAAAAATAATGATAATAAATATGAGAATGAGAATGACAAGTAACAATGGCAATAGCAGTAACGATAGTAATGATAATATTAGCAATAATTGATATATTATGAATGAAAATATTCATAGTTATAATAACAATGATATTCAATAATATTAATG
>NW_020870673.1:132715-140215 GCF_003789085.1 Penaeus vannamei | reverse complement strand
GAAGGGGAAGGGGGCATACTTACTTATCAATCAGCTGTTCTCCTGGGCATCCTTACTTCATCAATCAGCTGTTCTCCAGGATTGAGGTGGAGGGAGGAGGGGGAGGGAGGGAAGGGGAAGGGGCATCCTTACTTCATCAATCAGCTGTTCTCCAGGTGGGATTGAGGTGGAGGGGGGGAGGGGGAGGGAGGGAAGGGAAGGGGGCATCCTTACTTCATCAATCAGCTGTTCTCCAGGTGGGATTGAGGTGGAGGGGGGAGGGGGAGGGAGGGAAGGGGAAGGGGGCATCCTTACTTCATCAATCAGCTGTTCTCCAGGTGGGATTGAGTGGAGGGGGGAGGGAGGGAGGAAGGGAAGGGGCATCCTTACTTCATCAATCAGCTGTTCTCCAGGTGGTATTGAGGTGAGGGGGAGGGGGAGGGAGGGAAGGAAGAAAGGGGGGAGAGAGGGAGAAGGGGAAGGGGCATACTTCATCAATCAGCTGTTCTCCAGGTGGTATTGAGGTGGAGGAGGAGGGAAGGGGAAGGGGCATCCTTACTTCATCAATCAGCTGTTCTCCAGGTGGGATTGAGGTGGAGGAAGGAGGGAGGGAGGGAAGGAAGAAAGGGGGAGAGAGGGAGGAAGGGGAAGGGGGCATACTTCATCAATCAGCTGTTCTCCAGGTGGGATTGAGGTGGAGGAGGGAGGGAAGGGAAGGGGGCATCCTTACTTCATCAATCAGCTGTTCTCCAGGTGGGATTGAGGTGGAGGAAGGAGGGAGGGAGGAAGAAGAAAGGGGGAGAGAGGAGGGGGAAGGGGGCATACTTCATCAATCAGCTGTTCTCCAGGTGGGATTGAGAGGGGGGAGGGGAGGGAGGGAAGGAAGAAAGGGGGAGAGAGGGAGGGCAGGGGAAGGGGGTATCCTTAATTCATCAACCAGCTGTTCTCCAGGTGGTATTGAGGTGGAGGGGGGAGGGAGAGAGTGGGTGGGGAGGGAGAAGAAATGAGGGAGAGAGGGAGAGAAGAAATGAGGGGTAAGGGAGGCTAGGATGAGGTAGATGAGGCGAGAGAATGAAGGAGGGAGGGAAGGAAAGAATGGATGAGGGGAAGAGAAGGAGAGGAAGGGAAGGAGAGAGGGAGGGGGACGGGAATAAGGGATGGATGGATGGAGTGAAGGGAAGAAGGTGCCGAGAATAGAGAGAGGAAGGAAGAGATGCGTAGAAGGGAGAAAGAGCAAGTGACAGAGAGATAGAACGGTAAAAAAAAAAGTTGAATTTAACAGCTTCCATCAACCTTTTTGCATTTTGATCTTGTTTCACCGCCTCTTAATGCTCTATCCTCTTTCCTCTTCATGCTTCCCCTTCTTCCATATTCACTGCTTCCTCCTTCTCCCCTTCTCCTATTATCTCTTTCTTCCTCTTCCTTTCTCCTCCTTCTCCCTTTCTCTTCCTTCTTTCTTTATCTCCCCTTCTCTTCTTTTCTATTTCTCTTTCTTTCTTTCTTTTATCCTCCTCACTTTCTCTTCCTTCTTCCTTTATCTTCCTTCCCCTTCCTTTTTCTTCCTTCCTCCTCACTTTTCTTCCTTTCTCTTCCTTCCTCCTCCTCCCCTCCTCTTCCCTCTTCCTCCTCCCCTCCTCTTCCTTCCTCCTCCTCCCCTTCTCTTTCTTCCTCCTCCTCATCATCATCATCCCCTCCTCTTCCCCTCCTCGTCCTTTCTCTTCCTTCCTCCTCCTCCCCTTCACTTCCTCTCTCTCCGCCGCCCATTCAGCGCCCACGACCCGCCCCTCCGGCCTAGCCCCGCCCCAGCCGCCCGCGAACAAAGGCCAAATTAGCTCCTGCAGGATTCAAGGGAGCCGACAGGGGCTTCGGCACGCGATGCCCCCTCCGCTGCTGCTCGGGCTTCCTTCTGTTTCTTCTGCTTCTGCTTCTGCTCTCTAGGTCTTCTGTTTCTTCTGCTTCTGCTTCTTCGTCTTCTTTTGCTTCTTCTTCTTCTCCTTCATCTTCTGCTCTCTTCGTCTTCTGTTTCTGCTTCTTCTGCTTCTTCGTCTTCTGCTTCTTCTTCTTCTGCTCTCTTCGTCTTCTGTTTCTTCTGCTTCTGCTTCTTCTGGTGCTGCTGCTGCTTCCTCTTCTTCGTCTTCGTCTTATTTTTTCTTTCTTTTTTCTTCTTCTTCTTTCTTCTTCTTCTTTCTTCATCTTCTCCTTATATTTTTTCTTCTTGTTTCTTTTTCTATTTCTTTTTTTTCATATTTTTCTTTTTGTTCTTGTTACTTTTTTACCGCTTCTTTTTCCTTATTATTTTGATTTTGATTTTGATTTTCCTTCTTTATATTTCTTTTCTTTTTTTTCTTTTCCTTTTTCTTTTTACGAACTGAAAATTATTGCCAATTATTCTCAGTTGATAGCAGATTGTTGATTCGGAATCTCGCATCGGAATCGAATGTTGACAACTGCTTCCCTTTGAGAACAATTGAGCGTCAGTTTTAGCGGGAGTTTTGTCGACTTTATAGATAATTTGTGTGCGTGTGTGTGTGTGTTTGTACACATATGTGTGTATGTACACACACACACACACACCACACACACACACACACACACACACACACACACACACCACAACACACACACACACACACACACACACACACATATATATATATATATATATATTATATATATATATATATATATATATACATACATATATATACATACACACACACACATATATACATACATATGTATGTGTGTATGTTTATATGTATATACACATCTTAACATTTCTCCACGATTAATGTTTCAATTTTGTATATGCAGTTTGGACGTGTACGGACTAGTTGGACAGTGGGTGACGGACGCCCTCAACCCGTCCGTGTACACGTACGAAGTAGCGCCCGTTTTCACCATCATGGAGAATGAGGTACGTGAGAGGAGGGTTTGTGCTTCCTGCTTTGGCATTGACTTTGTTATCCTCACAGGCGGGCGTGGGGGTGGCTGCCCTCTCGGAGGTGAGGAGACCTGGCAGCGGCACGATCAGTATGGGTGGGTACACCTACTACTGGTCGGGCCGAAGCAATGGTCACCATCTCCAAGGAGTAGCCAAAGCCATCTCCATCCGACTTCAACCTTCAGTAGTATAGGGTTATCCGACTGAGAAGCACATTAAGGCATTGAGACTGAAGAATGCTTTTGGCTTTGTGTCTCTTACTGATTTTTGGCTCCTGGTATCAACGTTCCAACCCGCATCGCTGGACTTGGTATAGTGATACAGTACTGTGGCCAAGGAACTCGACTACATCCTTGTTTGCACTCGCAGGGTTTACGGTATTCCTGAGTTCTATGTTACCGACCATAGATTAGTTGTAACTCTACGGGTCCAATTCAAAACCCTCGTCTATCCAGTGGCTACTCCTGAGTGTCCATTTGAACAGATTGAGGGAGGAGTAGTGTGAACAGTGTGATTCGCCTCAGCAATCTCCGATTGATTCACAGTACTTGAAAATCTGACGGCTCCTGTGGCTCTTTGTGACTCCTTTAAACGCGAAACACTTGATGCAGCACATTAGACCATTGGGGAACACCCGAGGACAAAGCAGAATTACATTTCATTGGGAATACTTGAGGCTACAGATGCGTGTGTCGTATAAGGAACAGTTGATCAGAAATATCGCTGAGGAAGTTGAGGACCAATCCTTAGTAGATGACCTTTGCCGTGCCTACCAAGCCCTGAGAAAACAACTCCAAGCCCTCTTCCCAGATGAGTGTAGTCGGTTCATTGGATTGGAGGATCAGGTTGGGGTTCTTGAACGTATTTTGAGCAAGTATATCAGGCAGATCCTTCAACAGTTAGTCTGGACACTAGTGGAGTCACAATCCCTGAACTGGTGTGAGCTGTTTGCAGCCTACATCAACTTCAAGAAGGCGTTTGACTCGGTACATCAGAAATCACTATGGGAGATCCTGAGACTTAGGGGAATTCCGACACGGATTATTGGTTTGAGAGCAAGCCTATACAGTGGTACTGAAAGTATGTCGAGATTCTTCCCTATTAACTCAGGAGTGAGGCAAGGCCATGTCCTAGAACCAACACTTATCAACACTTGCAGAGCTACAATCCAAAGTCATTGTGGAGCAACACTGGGCAGTATCAAGGTCACGGTCCTTGACTTGTCTATGTTGTTGCTATCTTATCTGAGTCTCTGAAATCTCTAGTGGCAATTCTTGATGCATTCAGCAATGAGACTTATCCCTTGGGCTTATAGGTCTCTTGGACCAATACTAAGATCCAAGATTTGGGGGGCCTGTTAGGGAAACCTGTTTAGTAAATAAATGCTGGTGGTGATAACATTGAAGTCACAGATAACTTTACATACCTTGGCTGTGCAGTCCGTGTCTCAGGGCTGTCAGACCAGAAAGTCAGTAGAAGGATTGGTCTGGCAGCAGGAGCCATGAACTGAGTCAACGAGAACATTTAAGGTGCCAGTACCTATGCAGTTGGACTGTTACATGTCTTCAAGGGCTTGATACTACCAGTTTTGCTCTATGGAAGCGAAACTTGGATGCTGTCTAGTACCTTGAAGTCAATGTCTTTTGTAACAAATCCCTATGCCGGATCATGGGATACAGTTGTTAGGACCATGTGTCCAACCAACGACTGCACTGTGAGACTGGCATGGGACCTGTTACTTGCACAACACGTGACCGCCAACTCAGGCTATACAGGCACCTTGCTTGGTTCCCTGTGGATGACCCTGCCCATCAGGTTGTCTCTTCACGAAACAAGCCTGTGTAGAGGAGGTCTGTGGGACGATCAAGGAAGCTGTGGCTTGGGCAGCTCGAATAGACAGACCTGTCATGAGGGGCTAGAGATGGGCCGAAGGCCTGCCTGGCGGCTCGCAGTGAGGGAACCTTGTAGCTGGAAGCGAACGGTGGATGCGGCTATGCGACCCCGTCGGCGTCAGCCCTATTGACTGATTAATGCAATATCATCTTAATACATCAGTGATGACAAGGGATGGTTCAACATTTTCACGTGTACAAAGACCTTTTTGGTGACCCTTCGTCTCCCCTGAAATCGTACACCTGAAAATGTTGATGCCAGGCGTGCCCTTAAGCCGACTGGGTAGTCCTGTGAAAATGTTCCCGATAGTCATGCTACCCCATGAAAGCTTGATAGGGGATCATTTTCATAATTAGGGGTCGCTTTCACTTTGGAGAAGTATCAGGATAATTTTCTGTTGGGACAAGTATCAGAACCAGGTAAGTCTGAGAAACATTTCATACCAAGTCTTAAATATATTAACAACTTTCAACATGCAACAGGAACAACGAAGGGAAGGGCAGGAAAACACACGAATATGCCGAAGGCCTTTTCACTATTGCTTCGTCAGGGCATATGCTACATGAGGTACATAGAGGAGTATATATACAATTGCTGGGTGATCAGGTCACGTCGGTAATCAGGTGAGCGACGACCTTGGCTAGTTCATGGCTCCCCGTAGCGGTGTTGATGTTGTTAGTTGTATCAAGAATACAAAGGGTCATGAAGGGGACCGTCCCAGATGGAGGGGGGGGAGGGGGTTAAATTGAGTTAGCTAGCGTATAGTATAGGTACATGGATGAGGAAACTACCAAACGAGTATTAAGCGCCTACTATGGCTCGTTGTCTTGCAGCCGACGCGCGAGTCCCTCAGCACCCGGAGAGGTACGTCGCTAATGAGCGCCCAGGTACACCTATGTGGACTTTTGCTTGCGGCAATCGTGCATACTGCATTAAATTATGACATTGCGCATAGATATGAGTTCGTGAATGTTCAAGGAACCAATATCAGGAAAAAATTATATCACCGTGATTTATGACGAAATATTTTGTGAAATATATCTAAAAAAAATGTAAGTTTTGTGTCCTTTTACACACGAAATATGCTTCGATCGAGACTCCCTAGTAATATGTTTTAGTTTACGAGGTAATATATACGTATATCACATACGAAGCACTAATGTTTAAAAATAGCCTTATAAGGAAGGATATAAATATTTCCGTTACATTTCGCTCAACGGTCGGTACATCACAGCAGGGGGCAATTTGAATTGATTTGAAATTGGTAGTTACCGTTGTAAAGACCAATTCAATACGAATGTTACCTAAATGTCAGATTTTTAAACTTCGGATGTATAAGCGAGATACAGATTATTTCATGTTGAAGATGATAGTACTCAGTAATACCTGTTCTGAAATAAAATCTATATGGAATTTTGAGCTCGGTTGTATGCGTAGTCTTCGTCTGGCATTTAAAAAGCTATCGCATCCGTTTAATGCGTTCTCGATAAAAAAAAAATAATAATATGTTTAGACGTTCCCGAAAGTCTTAGGCACCATAAATTGGCAAATATCCCACAACACCTAGGCGTCTGCATGATTTTATCCACTTCTTAGTAAAGATAATGGGTGCAAATGGCTAATCATAAACTCTACACTTGTTCTCCTTTGCAATCTGTTAATATTGACGATTATCGAAGAAAATGGTATGAGAGGGATAACTAATATATTTTATTATTTAGATATGAAAGTCAATGTAGGCCTACTAAATGATGATGATTAATCTTTTTAACTTTATGTGCGTGCGTTCACGTACATATGATCCTCCTCGAAAATTATAAAACCCACCCACTATCTCTCCCCCCCTGTGTGAGGCATGGGAAAATTTCAACGACTTTCGGAAGTTCTCGAATTCAATGTACTAAATTCATATGCTTTTGAAATTCTCAAAATTGAACCACCATGTTGTATTCATGGCAGGACTTTATAATTAGAATGATTTTGTACTAATGTTGCCATCCACAGTTCCCCATTTCTTCAAAAAAAAAAAAAAGAAAAAAATAAAAAAAAATAATAATAAAAAAAAGGTTTCTATCTGGTTTAGATTAGTTGTCTCTATGGTAAAATGCATTTATTAAGCTTTTCACACGAAAATATCAACTTTTATGAACAACGAACAAAAAAAAAAAAAAATTACATACCTTTACAGAATAGCGTCCCTATTGAAAATGAAAATTCCTATTGACTTGGTAATCATTGCATTGCAAAGTACACTAAATAAGCATTTTTTTTATGTATAATATCATTAGATTCAGAGAAAAATAACAGAGATAACGAACTTTTTTTTTTTTAATCTTAGGTTCATCCCAACTCATGTAATTTTCATGCGATTCAAAAGCAGTTTGTTGCTTTCACTAGAGCCTTGGCGTCCCAAGGCCATGTAAAAGGCAGATTTTTGAATTTTTGCCTTAATAAAAAAAAATTATATTTTAATGCTGAAAAAAATAAAAAATAGTTCTCTATGTCAAGCTGTCCCCCGCCCCCCCCCCCAAAAAAAAAAAAAAAAGGAAATTCAAAATTCGGCCTTTTACATGGCCTTAGGCTAGGGTTGATCTAACACAAGTATTTTTTTTTTGGGGGGGGGAATATTCAGTAAAGAACTGATAGTTGGGATGTACCGAAGACAAACAAAAACAGCGATTTTT
>NW_020870673.1:102715-120215 GCF_003789085.1 Penaeus vannamei | reverse complement strand
ACCCAACTTTGTCCTCAACAATATACTCCTATTTACCCTGTTGCCCCCGGACCCGTGTCCGATCGCCATAGGCATTTGTCGCAACCTGTTTTCTTCATTTGACTTTAGGTAAATGTATGCCTATCGTTCTTGTTCCTCTGGACAGTTGCTCAGGACCTTTTTCGACTGAAGATGGGAGTGGGTCCTTTCAGAAACTGCAGCAAGTTTGCGTGCGTCGTACTCGTTCAACTTTAGCCCGCTTTGCACATTTTGAGGAGAGAATCTTTTCTTGCAGGTCTAAAGGACCGCAATAAGTTTATTATGGTATGGACATAGTAAGCTCTGAGAAACTGGATGTTCTTGTAAAGGACCGTCTTTGGTACAGAAATCTGCAGACACGAACAGTAACACCACACATAAAAAAAAAGATCGGAAGGCGCCGCTCACCACCAATCGGTGCTACTGTTCTCTCGCTCGCTCTCTCGCTCGCGCACGGCCAAAGCCCGATGTGTGGGGGAGTCCTTAGATTAAATACATTTTGTGGCGTTAATTTCGGTGAATTTCTCTCGCGAGTCCGTCCATACTTTAAAGTATTGCCTAATATGAAGAGTATTGAAATAAAGTAGGAAGTTGGTGCACTGGATGTATCGGCGATAAATTAATCTAAGGCTAAGTATGTCATAAGTGAAAATGGTAATTCTTTACTGTACGGACGCAACCGCCAGAGACTCCGTCACAAAATTTATTCATCAATCCAAGTTGCCGTGACTGGGTGGACCCTACGAGCACTGACCAGTCGGGCTGAGATAGTTATGGTCCTTGTGGCAATGTATTTTCAATTCCCAAGAGTGGCTGGAGTAATGGGGCTTTGTCTCAGGGGGTTGTGCTCCGGTTGCAACACCCCATATTAGGTGTTTTGATTCGTACCAGCGATGTTTGTTGAATTCCCTGGAGTGCCTCAAGAATGTTGGCGGGGGTAATAGGGACTTACTTTTTCACATATCCGTACAATTTTGTAATTGTTATCAATGTTGCAACGGGGTCAGGCGTGATTTTTGCTAATCAATGTTGTAATACGCTTGAATCGGTATTCCATTGCAAATATAATTGAAAGAATTAGGAATGTTTATGATTTAGTTCCCATTACTCCAGTCAGTCCCGGAAAATCCACACATATCCGTATGAACGAAAAGCCTTCCAAACCCTCGAGCTTCGACCCCAGACCCAAATCCGATCGCTGTATCGGGGGGATAATTAGAAAGTTATTTTCGGTTATTTCGATAAATTTCAGGCAAATTTTAGCCTGTGCTACATAGCTGTTGAAAACTTATTCTAAACCGGACTTAGGGTTCGACCACTTCGTAAATAATTACCGGGGCAAATCAGATCCTTGTAAAGTTCGTTGTCAGTCAAAGTAATGAAGATACGAACAGTTACCCTACGAAGCCCACTCTGTGCTCAGTTTTAGCTTTAACTTTAACTTTAACTTGCAGACCGAGGTGGAAATAGTTGGGGGGGGGGTGAATGATGGGACCCTTCGTTAACCCTCACGAGCCGTGCCCGAAGACCACGCCTAGTCACGGAAACTTAAAATTGTCGAAAACAGATTTGACCGAGTTGGATACATTGGTAAAAGTGCATCACGTACTACAAAGAATTAGCGTAAACGAGAACACTAGACACTCCGTATATGGTAGGAGTAGGTGTCTGGGCACTGTCTATACTCGAAAAAAATATGTAATGTAGTCGTGGTTCATGTTCCGGTTGAGTATTGTCAAAATGAAGACTTGGAATTTCAATCTAAATGAGGTCCCTTTTCGCAGTGCCTAATCGACACCCATATGAAAGTTAGGGGGAAGACCAGACTGTTTAAGTGTAGATATTTATGAATGGCGTTTTTTACCATCTAATGTATACAAAAGTACCATTCATGTATCTCAGATATGCATGAGTGGTGGCTTGCTTATACCACAAATGATCCCCCCCCTAGGTTTGGTTTTGGTTCATATGGCCAGGTTTGTGGGCTGCTCAGAATGCTCAAAGGTTGATTGGAGTAATTGAGACTATTCTGAGGGTGTCAGTTCATAGAAATATTTCAAATTTATCTGAAAATTTGGAAGTAAAGCCTAACTAGGTAACCTGAACATTATTGATGTTTAAATTGTGACCATTCTCTAGTGGAATAAGGGGATTCACAATCTGTGGAACCTCACCCACCCCTCCCCACCCTCCCCACCCCCCAAAAAAAGAATAAATAAATATGAGTAGAGATAGGAATCCAGCAAGCCTTACACTTTTGATTATTTCAGAAAAGAAATAATATATCACACATCATTCAAATCACATCTAGGCCATGAAGCCAATACACTAATTTTCAACTCTGCCTTGCCACAATAAAATATAACAAAGCAAATAATTGTATGCATTTTTTTTGTTAAGATTCTATCTACAAGCTAGTGCAATGATATGGAAATTTACAATTGACTGATTTGCATTATTCCAGAGATCAGTCACGTGGTAAAAAACAGCAACATGCCTCCCCGCAAGAAACCTGCCAAACCAGCCGCAAAGCCAAAAAATGAAGCCGAGGTAGACTCGGACAAGACTGAAGCTGTAGAGAAACTTGCCCTGGATGAGGACTTAGAGGACGAGGAAGATGATGATTATGACCCTGAGGTAAATGGTCATCTTTCAATCACATGTGATTTATCGTTTTTTTTTTTTTTTTTTTTTTTTTTTACATTGTATTTTTAGACCTTTGAGAAATGGAATGTACTTGCATTTGTGTTGGTTGCTTTTGGCACTTGTTACATTTTTAAACCTTTTGCTAGAACTGATGTGTGTTGCATATTTAAAGGCAAAAGGCAGTGACGAGCAATCGGATAATGGAAACGAGGAAGAGGATGAAGAGGAGGAAGCAGATATGGAAGATGAGGAAGATGAAGATGAAGAGATAGATGAAAGTGAGGTAAAAGATGTATTAAATGACAAAGATGGTGTTGAGGATGGGGATGAAGACGATGATGCGGATGAGAATGAAGATGAAGAGGAGGAGGGGGGGGGAGAGGAAGAGGAAGAGGAAGAAGAGGAGGAAGAGGAAGAAAAGCCCAAAGCCAAGTCCAAACCCAAACCTCAGTCCAAACCAGTGCAGTCAAAAAAGCAAGTAGTGAAGGCTGTTGTAAAGAAAAGTGTTGCCAAAGCACCTGTGGAGAGTATTGCAAAAGTTGTTTTAGAAGCAGTTAAGGCAAATGCAGATAGAAAAGGGATTTCCTATGCTGGTATCAAGAAGTACCTAATGGGTAAGGGTTCCACAAACTTCTCTAGCTTTTGAAGTATTTCATGGCATAGATGGCTGGAGCAAGTTTTAGGTTATTAACCATTTTTTCTGCATTGTTAATAACCTTGTGCAGTCCATTTTGTTAAAATGTTTATGTAGACTTTGAGGGTTTTGCATGTGGGTTTTGTATCAAATGCACAATTAACTAAATGATTCTTCAACAGCACAGTACCCAGACCGAGACTGGTCCAAAAAAGGACACTATCTTAAATCTGCTCTTAAGAAGGCAATTGAGGAGGGAACAATCCTAAGAACTAAGACAAGTGCAGAATCGTCTGGAGTACATGGAAGATTCAAGGTGAGAATTATGAACATGATGAATGACTAGATAAATTTTCTTGTTTGTGTAAAAAAATAATTGTACCAAGCATGCCTATTTAGATTTCCTTGTGGATATATGTACATTTATGTGATCAGATCGATTGCAGAATTCCTGTAGAATGGTGCCTTACAATTTGATTGGGTGAATGAATGGATCAGCCTTGAAGTATTAAAGTAGATCAATAGAATCAGAAATATTAATGATGCATTATATAAATTACTCTTTACTGCAATTATTCATTGGATAACCAGTTTCTTGAATATATTCCACTTTCAGTTCAACAGGGAATACAAAACCCTTAACCAGGGTGAGAAGAAACCCAAAGAAGAAAAGAATCCCAAGGCTAAAAAGGAAAGTGCAGCAAAGCCTGATAAAGAGAAGGCAAAGCTTAAAGCAAAAGAAAACACACAGGGAACTAAAACTGGCATTAAAAAGACCACACCCAAAGGAAAGACCAAAGATAAAGCAGCTCCAAACACCAAGAAAAAGGTGCCAAGTGAGAAAGAGAACAAAGTACCCCCCAAAGCCAGTAAGGTGAAACAGACCAAGAGTAATGAGTTGGGGGCCGCCACCAAGGGCAAAGGGGCAGCAGCTAGTGCAACAGGAACCAAGAAACCGGCCAAAAGAACTAATTCTGAGCCGACAAAGGAAGTAAAGACCAAGTCCAAAAAGGGGTCATAAATTATGCAATTTTCAACAGATAAAAATGTACATTTTGGTTTTACTGTATCTGTAAAATATAATCCAAAGTTTTTCTAGGTTTTATTTAGGTGAAGAAAATGAATTATTAATTATTAAATTCTTTGATAAGACTAGTTTCTTGTCCAGAAAGTTTAAAATAAAACTTTTTAGTAAAGCACTTTTTAATTACCTATTTGGGGTGGCTAATTTGAAACCAAATAAACTTCATATTGAAGATAATGCATAGCTGTGTGCAGTAAACTTAAATACAGGTTCTTTCAGGATATCAAACCTTTAACAGCATGGATGAATAATTTCGTTCGACAATATTGGAGAGAGCTAGAGATCACAAGCGCTAACATGCTTCCAAGGTTGGATGCTTAACCCTAACTTGCAGTTCTAGAACTATTAATCATGACAGGTTACGTGACTTTAGTTTTGCCCAAGGCCATGAACTAGAGGGCATTACAGACCTGATGCCTATGAACAGAAGTTTTTCTTGTTTTCCCCAAGTGCTGCTGCCATCTCAGCCCCCTCCCCCTTTGTGTATAGTGAGATGCTTTGAGTACCACAGGATTTTAAAAATTGCTCAAATGACAAATATTTCGTCAAACTAAAATGGTTGAGAAATGAATTTGTGGTGGTTATGAGTGACATGTATACTCCTAATACATCATGCACAATATCATCAATGCTTGTGGAAGGTAAGTTGGCTTTCAGGTAAAAAAAAAATTGTAATTAAAGTAACCATATATACATAAAATTGATTTCCATGGTTTTTATACAAAATTGTCTTTTCAAAGTTTCAGTAAAATTTTTAAAAAAATTACTAGCATCCACAATACAGCAGCAACAATGTTCAAAGACACAACTTGGGATGCGTACAGGGTAATGGCTTTTGAATCCTTGCCAGTCAGTGGGTATCTACTAAAACACATTCATACAGATCATTAAACAGTGGCTCTTAACCCATTCCCACAGAATCATCTTTGACTGGTGGCTGCACAGGCAGGATTATTGGCACCGATAGGCAGTTCCCCTGTTTGCAACAGGCTCATTTGGTAGTTTGTGGATATCAAGCACCTAAAATCTTTAAAAAAACTTTTTAAAAAGATTTAACCTCACTTTACGTGCCAGTGCCATAGTTTAACCATACAATTGTTGCCACTACTAGATAAACAATCCCTGTTCGATAAGCCGATAGCACAGGGCTGGTGAGCTATGGTGCCAAAAATCGGTAGTACCTATTCTTGCCATGACAAATTGTGGACCTAAATGGGCCAGATGGTTTAAGATCTGTCCACATAGGCGAGACTGATCAGTGGGGAACATCGCAGGATAGAATACAAGGAAACTACTTACTGAGTAGTCTGTCTGCCTGTGAGGCCATTTCTGTTTCTGTTCAGTCAAGACTTCTTTAACTCGCCTTTCCATAACTTTTAAGTGGAATTAGAATATAAAGCCTATTTAGATGCTCTTTAAAGCTTTGTACCCGATAATTCAAATCCACTATCTTTGAAGTTTTTGCCTGATTTGTCAATCTGCGAGAATTACAACTTTTACTATCCTCAAGTCAATTGCCTACATGGTGTCAATTTTTTTTTTAATTTAAGCTCGGGAATAGATTGCCTTCAGAAATTTTACCATTTCTTGATAAGTTTAAATTTTTTTTTTTTACTGGTTACATGACTGATTATTCTCATTTCTTTCATAGGTGTTTTGACCTGCACCAATACCTTTTGGTGGTATAATTCTAGAATTTCAGTATGGGTGTATATATGGTTTACCATATTACTATTAATTAATGGGCTTTGAAGGAAGCCAGCACTAAAGATTCTCAATAGAGGTACTAATGAAAATGGTGTATTATCATTATTATTATTACATACAAAATCAAAGGGTACACTTTGCTATCACTAGGTTCAAATATAAAATTACTCAATGGCTCACTTTCTATAAACTCCATTTGTAAATGGAGAGGAAATGCTAATTGTAAACACAACATCCATCCTTATGAAGTCATCTACAATATTATCAAATCATCGTCGTCATCCACTGGGCCAGGTCGCATCTTCTTGGTTGGATTCTGTAAGTCATCCTCAGCCTTCCTCTTCTTGACATAATCATCATCCAGGCACACCAACTCATCATCTGATGCTGCTGTGGTAGATGCTGCAGTATAAAAAAAAAGGAGGATATTTTTAGTATTTTGTCATTTCAATGGACAAGTAGTTTAAAAAAAAAATCATTTTTTCGCCAAGTAATTTTTAAGAGGCCAAAAACTAGATAATAATGAATGAAAGCACTTTCTTGAGAACTAAACCATACCCATAAAGGGCTTCTGCTTTAGATGGGATGCTTTGTATTTTTTTTCTGTAATTATAATGGTCTCATTGGTGTCAATGGATAAGAAAACGTATACATCTAAAGAAGTCGAACATTTTATAAACATTTTAGATGACACTACAAATTTTAAAAACATTTAGAAACAAAGTTTACAATCCAACATGAATCACCAATCACTGACAACCACATGATGGTTTTTGCATATCCAAAGTTATGTAACACCAAATTACATTACCTGGAACATTGTTTGCTGCAGCCGAGGTCTCTCCAACACCATCCTCTTTTGCCTTTTCTTCTTGGGCTTTTTTCAATTCATCAGGATCACCAATAACTTCAAATTCAGCACCTTCCTCTAGCTTCTCACTACCAAGAGAAAAAGAAAAGTATATTTGATGGGTGCTCTCAATCTACCATTAGGCTCAGAGATATATCTAGAATGCTGGAATAATCCTATATGCAAAGATTAACCTTGGAAGCATGCACATTAAAGATTTAGCTTATCCTTACAGACCTGTGAATTACATTAACCACAAGAGTATAATTTTGAAGAAAATCATCGCAGTTCAATCTTGTCCCTTCTTGAATGCCGAAGTCCTGAAGAGAAAATTTTCATATAGCAGTCTTAGAATATGATTGGTAATAGCTAAATATAAGATTATATTCTAATTTTCTAACCTTTTAAATAGCATATCCACAACACAATATATGTTAACTGAAAGTACATGGTTATCAACTCCATTTTGTTTATGGGATACAACCTACCTTTAATAGCTTATCATTATTTGCCTCTGTTTCTCCCTCCTCTGATGAAATGAGGATGGTGCCCTTGCCATCACACAGCTCAACATCTGGTGCAATCATGTTGAGGGCTGACTTCAATATCCGGTCTTCCAAAACTTTGACTGTGACCTTTTCTACATTCAATCGGACCGAAACTTCAGGCAGAACACGTAACATTTAGGATTAGGCTTGTCTAAAACACAGGGTACCAGGAGGCGTTTCTTGGGATTTGGTCTCCTATTTAGGTAAACCTACAAAGAAAACATGAATAAAATGACAAAGGGCAAAGATTTCCACGCAGTATCTTGAATTCATATCCAAATAACAAAATGTGTAACAAAAACTTTATTATGCATCAATTAACTTAACTGGTTTCTTTAAAAAAAATTATTATGGGACCACTCTGCTCTAAAAGTGGGAAGGGAATCATTACCCAAATGTACATTTGATCGGCACATATAACATGGAAGAGAATGCTATCTCTAATGCAGAACTAAATTCCCTATATATAAATTAATACTAAAACAATTAACCAAAAAAAAAGTCATATGTGTACTTACAGTTTTACAGTCTTTGAACCTTCCCTGTAGGATCTTCATAGCTTCTAAAACAATAAGACCCGCAATAATTGCATTTGTGGTGGCAATTGCAGGGATAATATTTCCAGCCATTGCTGAGGAAAGTAATGATCATTAGAATATGTAAATGCTACACTTTATAAAAGAAAAAAGACATCAAAAGACATATGTAAAAATACCTCTTGGAATGTATGATAAAACTATACATGAAGGATTTAATTATTTGCCAAGTACAAAAGTAAATACAAAACTTAATTTCTTCTTTTGGCCATAATTTTCAACAACAAATTCTAAGCATTATGGGTACTCTTTTCAGAATACCTATGGCATTTTCCCAGCACTGCTGTTAATCAGGTTCAACTTTCAGCATTTTTTTTTTTTTTTATCTTTTTTTTTTTTTATAGAAACAAACAAACCAAATACAATGAAAATAACAACTACTTACATTTAACATCAAATCTGGTCTTTTGTGGAATCCCAAAAATGTGAGCCCGGATATTTGCACATGCAGTAACGAAGTCCATACTGTCCTTGTCATCCTTGTCCCAAACCAGGTCGTCACCTTCAGGAAGTCCCTGTATGGAAGGAATGTTCATCAGTTTCTTTTTCTGAATAAAGTATAGCACACCCACTTAACCATATCCCTGAAGGTCTCTGCACTGTCCACCTTTGTTTTTTGCAAATTTTTTACTTGCAGATGGCTCCACATGAGCTCAGCCACCAAGGAGTCAATTAGTAGGGCCTAGTGACCACGCCTGATTTCCCCATACCTTGAGTTTGCGGGAAAATCTGTTTTTCTACCTAGTACTACTAGTATTACTGTTATTATTATCATTGATATTTTAATTATCAAAATGTTACTGAAATACTAATAACACTAAAGACAAGAAGCTTTCCACAAATCATGGCTAAACATTATCACATCCTATCTTACTGTTTTGCACCTTGTCATACATTATCGTCAACTGAAGTTGAGCAATGTTTATCACATTAGAAACTTACTGCAAGACGTTTGTGAAGACTTGCAACTGCAGAAGCCATTACGTCTCGGCACTGAGTTATGGTCCATGGGCGTTGGTCCTGAATCAAACCTTCTCCATCTTCAATAACATCTGGTTAATAAGAAAACAAATCAATGGAACAATTCATAGAAGTTTATTATGCCCTAAACATGATCCCTTGTGTCATTCCAGTATTTGAGCCATTTACAAACAGTAAAAATCACTGATCACAGAATTCTAATAGTATCTGTAAACCACTACATCGCTCAATCAAGGACACTGGCTAAGAGAGGTTTGATAGCTTGCAAATCCATCCAATAACTAAGCGAAAGAAGCCTCCTTACAGCTGTACACATAGAGTGTTGGAAAATTATGTTTCCTGTGCTTATGATTTTGCCCTTAAAATCAGTGACTGCCCATGACATTCAGAAATGGTCCAATTTGGCACATGAAACTCCCGTTGACATTGGGTTGAATCTTTAGTAGTATGATTACCTGCTTCTGGCATATTCTCCCAATTCAATGGTGTCGGCCGTCTTCGCTTTTCCCATAATTTGTCCATAGAGAGGAGGTACTTGATATCATCATCAAAAAGTTTTCCGAAGAGTTTCTGTAAGGAAACAATTTTATTCCAAACTGGTATGCACATACTGAACTTTGTACATACAAGCAAATGCAACACAAAAGAATAAAATATGACTTGGATTCCAATTCAGACAAAGCAAAAAATGTATTGGATAAAAAGAAAGCCAAGTCATTATTTATTCTTCTTCTCTTACTCTAGCTGTGTTCCATTTTATGTTGGGCTTCTAAACACCTTTCTGAACTTCATAAAAGCCTGCTTTCTGCAAGAATATTTACTTGCAAGAAATGCAAAGCCCTAGACTAAGAAATAGCACATACCTTTGCATCATAATTGTGTGAAGATGCCCATGCCCTGGTGGAGACTCTGGAAACATTGCCAGCATCGTTGGCATCTGCTTCCATGGCCGACTGCCCTGCATCTCCCACTTGCTCTGGGTCTGCAGAGTCTGGTGACACATCTTCATCTGGATCTGCCTCACCAAACAGTTGGCTGTTGGTTAGAATATTAATCATTACAAAAGAATCTATAATGTTTTACAGTATTTTCCCTAGTTCCACAAATTATGTCATGGTTTGCATGCAGAAATTATGGTAATCTGATCTATCTATCTATCTGTTTAGCTCTCTAAAGAACATGTACAGTCTAATCATTCAAGACATCCACATAGCTTCCGCATACATGGATGTGGATGTAGATGTAAAAAAGTGATGTAGGAATCCAGTCTACCTGTAACAACTGCTATCAAAATGATGATGATGATAACCAAAATAATATAATGCCCTCCATAATAATAATAATAATTAAAAAGAGAAGTCATAATCTCTAACATTACAGCATTTTATATGTCGTATGAGGTATTACTGCACTAAATATAGGTTGCTGTGTTGTCCAATAATATAATTCATCACACTTGATAAATGCTTTCCCAAAAACATCATTGACCAATTATTCATGGCAATATTTGTTTCATATTCTAAAGGTACAGCAGTTTGACAGCCAGAATCCATTTCTTAAAAGTAATAATAAAAAAATAAAAAAAAAATCCCTCACTGCATTTAAACACTGTACTCAGTATGTTTATTATGTTAAACCATGAACCGGTACTTACTTAAACATGATCATCTTGATTGCTTATTATGAATGTCTTTTCTGTTATTAAAATCAGTGTTATGAATAATCAGCAATAACATTGAAGTATCAATATATATAATAACTATGATAATGTTGTTGACAGTGATGATAGATGATAATGATGACAACAATGACAATGCTGCTGATGAACAATGATGGTAGTGATGTGGATAATAATACTAATGATGATGATAACAATAGTAATAATAATAATAACAATGATAAGAGTGCTGAGGATTTCAACAAATAATAAAATGAACATTTTAATACTGAAATATCATAAGTTATATGTAGTCTTAACACTTATATTATCATAAATTATACATATGATAATACAATGAGAGAGAACATGTTTGGCAAATGAAGTAAGCTATGCTGGAATCCATTTTTCACACACTGATGTTCAGTACCAATGTTGCTACATTAGAATCATAATCATCATCATCATCATCATCATCATCATCAATCATCACATCATCATCTCATCATCATCATCATCAATCATCAATCATCATCATCATCATCATCATCATCATCATCATCATCAATCATCAATCATCATCATCATCATCATCATCATCATCATCATCATCATTTTTTTTTTTTTGCACAGACATAAATAAGTAAGTACTTTTAACCATTCAGTGACAGGTACAATATAACCACTATGACATAATGGTTATGACATTGGATGATATATGAGAGCATCATGACTTGCAACAGGTGGGCAGTCTGTACACAATAAATACTTGCTGTTTAATTGTAAGTGTAATTTCAGTGCACTGACAGCTGTTTCCTGGCAATGTTACTGGGTGCAAAGGACAGTGTAAGTGTNTATATATTATATTATATTATTCTTTATTGTCAGCCCTGTCATTCTCCCCCCCCCCTCCCCCGTCTCGTCTTCGCGGCTTAGGTCAAACAGCTCTCCAGGTCATTAAGGTAAGTTTGTTTTGAGGCAATTAACCTCCCGCTTTTTACCTGGAGTGGACAAATGGCCAATTATGTCGATTAGAACTCACGCCTGTCAAGGTGTCGTGTCAGCCATCTGATGGACTCTGCCACGGAACCCTTTCTGGGGACGCAATACGTGTCAGAGATCCTTGCCATTCGCACTGTATTTTCGACCTTGTGAATCGAGCGTGAATGGTATTGGTTGCTGTGTTTTGATTTCTTCTCTTTTTTGTTTGTTTGTTTATATGTTATTTTATGTATTGGATTATTTTTGGCTTAATGCAATAGGTGGGGAATTCCTTCTCTCAACGCAATACGTGCGAAATCCCCTTATCGTTTCCACTATACTTTCAACTTTATGAACCAAACGGGGTTACTAATGATTTACACAACGTAGTATTTCCAACGCTTAATCGTTTCCATATTTTCTCTTTTTTCGTACTAATGAAATAGATTTGATTGAAAACGATTTTCTTTACGTCACTGGGACCGTTACGTTCAAGTGATTACATCCACCTTCACCCACCCATCCACAGACGGCACCCACATCCACCTACACCCATCCACCACCAACCGCTACCCACACACACACACACTCACATACACACACACACACACACACACACACACACCACACACACACACATACATACACACACACGCACACACACACACACACAAAAAGGTTCCATATCCCCTCCCCTTTCCATCTGCCCCCCCCCCTCGCACCCCACCCCACCCGCCCCCGCCCCGCCCATCCGGAGTCAGCTCAGACCTCCTCCCGACCCGCCTATTATCAGCACACAGCCTATCTCTCGTGTATCTTCGGTGAATTATGAATCGCTAGTTTTTCAGACGCTCTCGCTAGGTGGCCCGCGCGTGAAGGAGGAAGGGGAGGGAAGGAGGAGGGTGGTGGTGGTTAGGGGGTGACGGGGAAGGAGTTAGGGGGGTGAGGGGGAGAGGGAGAGGGGATAGGGGGGTGAAGGGGAAGAGGAGAGGGGAGGGGGGGGGTGAGGGGGAGAGAGAGGAGGAGAGGGGAAAGGGGGGAATAGGGGGATAGGATGGTGAAGGGGAGAGGGGGTTTAAGGATAGGTAGGAGGAACGGGGAAGGGGGAAGGGGGAGGGAGGAAGGGGGGAGGGGGATGGGGTGAAGGGGGAAAGAGAGAGGGAAGATAAAAGGAAAGAAGAGGGGGAAGGAGAGGAGGAGATGAAGGAGAGAGGAGAAGCTGAGTAAGACGAGGTGGATAGAAAGAGGAGGGAAAGGGAAAGGAGAGAGGAAGATGAAGAAAGGGGATGGGGATGGAGAAAGTGATAAGGAGAGGGTAGAGGAGGGGATAGATAGGTTAGGAAGCGGATATGAGAAGAGAGAGGGGAATAAAGGAGAGTAGACAAGTAGGGTAAGGAAAGGGGACGGGGAGAGGAGGAAAGTTGGAGAGTAAAAAAAAAGAAAAGCAGAGAGAGAGAGAGAGAGAGAAGAGAGAGAGAGAGAGAGAGAGAGAGAGAAGAGAGAGAGAGAGAGAGAGAGAGAGAGAGAGAGAGAGACTGAATGAAGACTATAAGGAAGAAGGAGGGGGGGGGGAAAAGAGATGATAGAAAGAGAAAGACAAGGAGAAAGAAACAGGAACAAGTGAGAAAAAATACAGCAACAGGGGGTGGAGTAAGGGGTGGGGGTAGGGAGGGGCACGAGCTACAGAAAAATGAGAAATGGAGGGGGGGGGAGGAGATGGTGGAGTAGGGGAAGGGGGAAGGGGGAGGAGGGGGAGGGGGGAGTAGGGAGGGGAGGGATGAGTAGAGGAGGGAAGGAAGAGAAAGAGAGGGGGGGAAGGGAATAAATGTCACCGCCTTTCCTATTTTGGGAGGGCCGATTAGGGGGGGGGGGAGATACTCAAAAAATGGGGAGGTGGGGAGGGTACAGGGGGGAGGGGGGAATTACCCTGCCCTCCCCCCTCCCCGTGTATTATGACGCTAATGTGACCCAAAAATCGCCCCTCGGCAAAGCTTAATAAATGATAATGATATACAAGGAAGACGGGAGGGTCGTGGGACATTTTTTTTTTTCACTTTCTCTCGGTTTAAGATACGGGAGAAAATGCATTGTTATTTTTGTTGTTGTTGTAACTTTTATTTATCTATTTTTTACTTTTCTTTTTTTTTTGTGAAATCTCTCTGGGCAATATTCAAGGGGGTAGTTGTCTGGTCTTTATATATTCTTTATTGTTATGAATATATACATAATGATGTTATAAGGCAAAATTATTTCGCTTATTTCTTTCTGTTTTCTCGCTATTTACACTTCTTTCCTCTCTCTCTCTCTCTCTCTCTCTCTCTCTCTCTCTCTCTCTCTCTCTCTCTTCACCTCTTTCTCTCTTCACTCTCCTCTCTCTTCTCTCTCTCTCTCTCTCTCTCTCTCTCTCTCTCTCTCTCTCTCTCTCTCCTCTCTTCTCTCCTCTTCTCTCTCTCTCTGTTCTTCTCTCTCTCTCCTCCCTCTCTCTCTCTCTCTCCACCATCTCTCTCTCTTCTCTCTCTCTTCTCTCTCCATCTCTCTATCTCTCTCTCTCTCTCTCTCTCTTTTCCATCTCTCTCTCTCTCTCTCTCCTCTCTCTCTCTCTCTCTCTCTCTCTCTCTCTCTCTCTCTCTCTCTCTCTCTCTCTCTCTCTCTTCTCTCTCTCTCTCTCTCTTCTCTCTCTCTCTCTCTCTCTCTCTCTCTCTCTCTCTCTCTCTTCTCTCTTCTCTCTCTTCCTTCTCTCTCTCTCTCTCTCCTCTCTCTCTCTCTCTCTCTCTCTCTCTCTCTCTCTCTCTCTCTCTCTCTCTCTCTCTCTCTCTCTCTCTCTCTCTCTCTCTCTCTCTCTCTCTCTCTCTCTCTCTCTGTGTGTCTTTCTCCTCTTCATCTCTCTTCTCTCTCTCTCTTCTATCTCTCCTCTCTCTCTCTCTCTCTCTCTCCTCTCTTCTCTCTCTCTCTCTCCCATCCTCTCTCTCTCTCTCCATCTCTCTTCTTTCCATCTCTCTCTCTCTCTTTCCTCTCTCTCTCTCTCTCTATCTCTCTCTCTCTCTATCTCTATCTATCTACATCTATCTATCTATCTCTATCATCTATCTATTCTTCTCTCTCTGTTACCCCTGTGACTAACTAAACATGCCTAGTTCTTTAGTCTGTGGTTTATAATGCTTTAGGATCCCTTGGCATTTTACAGGACGTGGCAATGAAAATTACACCTGGTTGGCCAGAGTCTGCTGAAGTTGTGAGGAAAGAGCAGGTTGCCCCCGTGTCTCCTAAGAGTCATGTCCCTCTCAGCACCCGCTCTTCTCAGGCTCAGTCAAATGAGATTAATGAGAGAATTAGGAATGCTCGACGATATTTCGAATCGGATGCACTCCAGTTTGGGATGAAGACCGTAGAAGCAAACCCAGACATCCATTGACTTCAGTATGTAAAACATTCCAGACACAAAAGCTTTCCGCAACTTGGCAACGAACTCCTGTGTTTGATTATATGAGCAGACTGTCTTTGCCTCAGTCCTACAACCCAGATCTGATAAACATAGATGTTATTCTGCAACTACTTCATATCTAGCCATTCAACTGCAATTTACTGTGATGTCTCCACTGATATTTACAGAGCAGTAAGAGTTGGTGTGCAGAATTTCAGAAAGGGTAAGTATAATAGATGCCAGGTGAGAGATTGCACCCCATGCCATTAGGCAAATGGTGAACAGCAGCGCCACCTAGAATGCAGCTGAGATTCTAAATTTGGAAGAAAAAAATAAAAAAAAATGAGAGAAAAAGATTATCGAGAGGTAAGCTGCAAATAATTTTCATATTCTAAGAGAAGAATTTTCAAGTGTAATTGTACTAGATATCCTCTCATAGAGTAAGTTCCTCCTGTGACAAAATTGACCAGTTACCCTCCATAGATACTGCACAAGTTCTCATTCCCTTTAGAATCTATGGCGATTTACAGAAAAGATGGAGAAACAAAATTCGTCTCACTGCCTAATTTCATTTACGAAAACTGCATCTCCGCATCTTGTCAATCAAACTGCACTATCCAAAGACCATCCCTTGAATATTAAGCTAATTGGTCATGTATTTGATATTATTGGTGATAGAAAGAATATATTACACACATAAATATATATATTATATATATATATATATATATATATATATATAATATATATATATATATATATATATATATATAAATCAAATATAATTATATATTCCCTTTTTGTCACATGTGTGTATTTATAAGGTAAACACGATGGAGCATCTCTTCTTCATGTTTGATTAATGTTCGCTTAATGCCCTTTGCATAAATAGAGGCTTTGGCACCCGCACTTGGCTTTTTGCAGGGCGTGTGTACTGCTCAGTAAATAAACTTACCAAATCACATTCTCCCTCTCTCTCTATCTATCTATCTATTTATCTGTCTGTCTGTCTACCTATCTACCTACCTATCTTTCTATCTATCCATCTATCTATCTATTTTCTTCTCATCTCTCTCTCTCTCATCTCTCCTCATCTCTCTTCTCTCATCTCTGCTCTCTCGTCTCTCCTCTCCTCTCTCTCTCCCTCTCCGCTCCCTCTCCCTCTCTCTCCCTTCACCTCTCCCTCTTCCCTCTCCCTCTCCCCTCTCCCTCTCCCTCTCCCTCTCCCTTCTCCCTCTGTCTTCCTCTCCCTCTGTCTTCCCTCCCCCTCCCCCCCTCTCTCGCCTCTCTCACCTTCTCTCTCTCTCTCTGGAAATTTACATACATCACACACACTTCGTCGCCTGTCACCGGCCTTCTTCTAGTCACCGTTTGACACATGTATTCCACTTATCACTATCCCTATTCACTTTTATAACTCTTAGTTTATAATAACTATAATATATAGTATATATATATATATATATTATGTGTGTGTGTGTGGTGTGTGTGTGTGTGGTGTGTGTGTGTGGTGTGTGTGTGTGTGTGATGTGTGATGTGATGTGTGTGTATGTGTATGGTTGTGTGTGTATGTGTGTGTGTTGTGTGTGTTTGTGTGTGTGTATGTGTGTGTGCGGTGTGTGTGTGCGGTGTGGGTGGTGTGGGTAGTGTTGTATACATGTGAGAATATATATAATATATGATAGATATATAATATATATATATAGTAGAGTATATATAAGATATATAGAAAAAAAATTGTTGGTGGTGTGTGTGTGTGTGTGTGTGTGTGTGTGTGTGTATGTGTTGGGTTGTGGTGTGTGTGTGTGTGGTGGTGTGTGTGTGTGTGTGTGTATGTATAATATACAGTACATATACCAGCTATGGTGAGCATACATCGGCATATTTATGTATAATATACATACATAATGACACATATTGTATAGCATACATGGCATATATAGTGTATATATAGAGATGGTTCAGTGAACATAATGGTTTAACAATTTCTTCTGTCCTTCTTGTGATAAAAGTGGAAAAAAAAAAAATAATAGAAATTCCCTCTGACGTGTAAAGTCTTGGCCATGCAACATTCGCGGGTCTCGAGGACTTGCATATCTATTCGGAGAGCAAGAGCGGAAGAGAGAGAGAGAGAGAGAGCAGAGAGAGAGAAGAGGAAGAGAGGGAAGAGAGAGGAGAGAGAGAGAGAGTAGAGAGAGGAGAGAGAGAGGAGGAGAGGAGGAGAGGAGAGGAGAAGGGTGAGAGAGAGGAGAGAGAGGGATCGAGGAAAGAGAGAGGAGAGAGAGAGAGGGAGCAGAGAGAGAGAGAGAGGAGAGAATGAAGAAGATAGAGGAGGAGAAGAGGAGAGAAGGAGGAGGAGAGAGAGAGAGAGAGGAAG
>NW_020870673.1:92715-95215 GCF_003789085.1 Penaeus vannamei | reverse complement strand
TCTCTTCTCCCCCCCCCTTCTACCTTATATTTTTTCCTTCCTCTAAAAGCTCGTCTAAAGGTGCATAAACACTGACCTGAGGGCCTCCCCTTTCCTTCCTCGTCTCGAACCGGTCGCCGCAATGACAATCACACACAAAGGCTGATGGTTTGAAGGCCCTTTTAAAGCGGGGAAGAGACAGCGCCCTTGATAATTATCGTACATCACTCTACAGGTCTTGATGGTTGCCGTCTGTCGCGCTGTTATGGCTAAGGATGTATATTGATTTTCATGTTTTGATTTATTCTTTTTGTCTAGTTATTTATTGGATGGAGTTGTTCCTACGTTTATTTATTTGTTTTTTGTTTATAAGTTTGTGATTTTTTTTTTCTTTTTATTTCAGCGTATAGTATCTTCTAAGTCTGTGTGTATGTAAATAACGTGAGGTGATTATACCTGTCGTTGATTTAAAAATTTATTTGGGTACTGGCAGATCCTAAGTGGAAGTAACAAGATTGTTTGGCTTTATGATACGGTATAGAATGATTTTTCTATATACATATTTCTTTGCTCTCTCTGTTTGTTTGTCTGTCTGTGTTCTCTCTCTCTCTCTCTCTCTCTCTCTCTCTCTCTCTCTCTCTCTCTCTCTCTCTCTCTCTCTCTCTCTCTTCATATATACAAACCTACATATATCTATGTGTGTGTGTGTGTATGTGCGTGTGTGTGCGCGCGCGTGCGAAGATGTGCGTGCGCGCGTTTGCCTGTTGTTTAAGCCCAGTGCTACAGCACATATTAATTATTCCCAACGCTCGTACAACAAGAAGTAAAAAAAAGGCATTATTATTCCGCGCCACACGCACTTAGCAACAGTTAGTAAGCAAAATGCCGGATCCAATCTCCAAACGATCACCTTTCGGCCGCACCGCCTCCTCCTCCGGTGCTGTAGAGGAGACGGCTTAGCGAGGCTTAAATTTACGACTACTTAGCATTATGTAAACAACGAGCTTAAAAATACATCTTGGATAAGTATCTGCTTTTCGATTTTCCTCTGAAGATGCGATAAGGTAAATTTATTTTAGGTGAGTTTTAAATGTGCAGAAAATCGATAGGGATTTTGTTAAAAAGAATTTATACGACATCAAAGAGTCTTTTGTTTCGTATTCTTGCAGTCGAATTGATTAACAGTAAAAATATATATACAAAAAAAAAAAAAATAATAATAATAAATAAAATAAAATCTCTTACAAAGGCTAAGGACTGGATAGTTAAAGTACCAACAATAATAAGAATAGTTGTAATAGTTGCAGGCGTATCCGCAATAGCACTAGCACTAGTACTAGTAGTAAACAGCAGTTAGAGTTTGGGAGTAGTAGAAACAGCAATAATAGCAATATTTGTAGTAGCAGCAGTAGTAGTAGTAGTAATTTTAGTAGCAGTAGCTGCAGCAGGAGTAGTAATAATGATTCTAAATGCAGTAGTAGTGTTAGTATAGTATTACTATAGTAATAATCATCACCCATTATGATTTAATATTAATCATAATTCATATGCATAATCAATATCATATTCATAACAGTATTAATTGCACGATGATAGTAATAACCAATAACAAAAGATAGATAATGCTGTAGTAATAACAATAAATGATAGTAAATAAAAACAAACAATAAAGGTAAAGATGATAATTTATAATAACAACAACAAAATGAGATGAAAAGCAAACAATATAATAGTATTAGTATAACAGAGTGAATTAGTAATGATATTAACAATAGCAATAATGATAATAATGATAATAATGATAATAATAACAATAATAGTAATGATAATAAGGATAATTAAATGATTTGATGATAATTTAATAATAGAATGATAATAATAATGTTAATAATGATAATAATAATAATAATAACAATAATAATAATAAAAATGATGGTAATGATAATAACGATAATGATAGTAATAATAATGATAATATTGATAAGAAAAAATGACAATAAGACTAATAATTATTATAATAACAACGATAATAACAACGATAATAATGATATAACCAGAAGCACTCCGAGAGCGCATACCTCCGCCAAGGCAATAGGGTCACTGATGCCAATACCTAGAAATTACACTAAAATCACCTCCTCCTCAAGTACACAGGTGACGCCCGTAAACATAACTTCATTGGCCGAGGCAAGGCAATGGGGGTAAGGATGCAATAATTAAAAAAAAAAATCCTGGATCCCAGATCACTCCTAAAATTGAAAGGAATTAAGTTAGGCTAAGACACCACCTCGGGTAAAAAAAAAGATAAAAAAAGAAAAAATAAATATAATAATAATACAAAAAATAAAAATCCTGTTAATAACTTTTTTGAAGTTTATTCTTGCTAACCAATGAACAAAACAAAACTAATCGACGCTACCAACAAAACATATTTCCTCATGGCAGAGGCTAATTTATTGATAATTAATAAATGATGTTATGATAGTAATAATGATATACCCATTATGATTAGAATAATAAT
>NW_020870673.1:72715-82715 GCF_003789085.1 Penaeus vannamei | reverse complement strand
AGACTCGCTGCTGTTCTCACTCGAGGACACCTCCTTGGAGTGGCTCGGCCTCCCGATGACCTTGTCCGGGGGGAAGAAGGGGTTGTCCTTCGTCGTGGGCGCTCGGTGGATGTTGTCTTCGCTCTTGTGCGGCTTGAGGGTGTGCGGAGGGGGGCGGGGACGGGCTTCCGGGGTCTTGGTCCCGCAGGCGGAGACGACGTCGGTGGAGACGGAGCGGCGGTAGTTGGGCGGCGGCTCATCGAAAGGAGGAGGCGTGCCCTGCCGCGAGTTTCGATTTCCGGCGAGAGGATCCACGACGAAGCGGCTCAGGGGCATGGACTTCTGCGTGACGTAGGGCGGCCGATGAATCTCGCGTTCGGGTGTTTTGGAGGTCTTCCGGGCGGGGAACTTGGGCTGGCTCGCCTCCCGATCCGGGGTCTTGGACGACTTCGGGCTGAACTTCTTCAGGGCGCTCACCAGACTCGTCATCGACATCTGCGACGACACGGGTTCCTTCGTGATCACTTCCTCGTCGTCGACGACGCAGCCCGAGTCGACCGAGAGCGATTGGAGGTACGTGGGGCGATCGAGACCTTCATTGGATTTGTGGTAGAGAACGGGAGAGTCCGAAGGCAGCTGAACCTTCCTCCTAAGGTCAGGAGAGTTCTTCGGCGTGATCGTGACGATGTCAGTCACCAGCTTGTCATCGGCGACACCCCACGTGTTCGTCTTGGACAGGTCCTTGTTGAAATCGACGTCCACTTGACAGATTGTGGTCCTGTCCCCTCCCTCTTTCGCCTCGACTTGACGGTGAACCGCGTGCTTCTCCTTCCCGAGGGGCCCGGCGGACACGACCCAGTGAGTGAACTTTGCCATGAAAAAGCAGCAGCAGGAGTCGATGCAGGAGGCGCAACAAGGGACGCTGGATCTGACGCGAGATCGACCCCGTTTCTCCCACCATCTGCGCAGAAAGTCGAACATGCAGCAGAAGATGATGACCATGGCCAGCAAGAGGAAGAACATGACGATGATGGCCTTCAGGACCGGATTCACTGCGGGCGGAAGTAATGACCTTTCGTCAGACTTTGCCAGCACCTATTTTGTCGGCGTTCAAAACGTTTCAAAACTGAACTTCTAGGATATGATTATAGAGCATGACTAATGATTCTAATATCAACTAAATCTCTAAATCAGCTCTTTATGAAAGACAAAGCAAAAAACGGAATAACGCTGCCTACTTCGGGGTTCCTCCATGTGCCCGCTGTCGTAGGAGCCTCCGAAGCCAAAGCCTGAGCAGTCCGGGGGGCCGAAGCCGGGGTCGCAGTGACAGTTGTTGTTGCTGTTGCACACGCCGTGGCCAGAGCAGCCGTTGGGACACTGAGAGACGCCGTCAGGTTCTGCGATGTCCTCGCACCTCTGCTTCACGCACATCTGTTTTAAGGAAGTGTTTGAGTGAGAGACAGTCAAAAGGTAGAAGCAGAGAGAGAGAGGGGGGGGAAGACGGTGAGAGGGAGAGGAGAGAGAGAGAGGGAGAGAGAAGAGAGGGAGAGAAGAGAGAGAGAGAGAGAGAGAGAGAAGAGTGAGTGAGAGGAGAGAGGAGAGAGAGAGAGAGAGAGTGGGAGAAGAGAGAGAGAGGTGGAGAAAGAGGGAGAGAGAGAGAGAAGAGAAAGAAAGGAAACGTTTCAAAATGATGCAATTTACCAATAAACACAAAACACGAAAAACGCAGTTCCATTACAAGATCATAGCGTACCAACGAACACAACACATACCTTGTTCACGCCACAGCTGGAGCCATCGGGAACCAACCAGAAGGCACTGGGTATGTGCATCGATGCCAAGACGTAGTGGCACTTGCCTAAGTACCCGTAGTGATAAGTGCCCGTGAGCATGGGCTTGCTTGTAGCTGGGAGACAGTGCAGGGTGCCACAGGGGGCGTTTCTGGAATGGTGTGGGGAATGGGATCATGGTGATGATGGCTATGGTGGTGATGATGATTGTTATAGTGGTGGGGATGGTTTGGTATGATGGTGGTGATTGTGATGGTGATGGTACTGGGATGATGGTGATTGCAAGATGGTGATGATGGTACTGAGATGATGGTGATTGCCAAGGTGATGGTGGTGATGATGGTGGCTATAATGGTGGTGGTAATTGTGATGATGCTGTTGGTTATCATGATGCTGGTGGATATAGTGATGATACTATTGGTAGTTATTGTGATGATGGTGGTAGCAATGGTGGCTTTTAAGGTAGTGGTAGTAATGATGAGGAAGGTGATGATGGTGATGTAGGATATGATGATGATAAGAATATAAGATAGCAATACTGGTAATAGTAAGCATAATGGTGCTAAAGAATATGATGATGATAAGAATATAAGATAACATCATATTAACAAATATAACAGTAATTGATAAAAATGGTCATAGCAGAAATAATCTCTATACTCTTCATAATACTATCACAATTAATACTGACAATGACAGTGGTTAAATGATAATGTATATATATTGCAATCTGTTATTTCCCGTTTCAGTTCACTTGACTTTTTTCTATGCTTAGTTTAAGAACCAAATAAGATACTGTATCTACAAAATGCACCGCTGAAAATAGATGACATCACAAAGAGATATGATTGTAGTTAAACTTTTTTTTTTTTTTTTTTTTTTTTTTTTACATATGCCTCAATGATTCTCTTCATATCAATGTCCTGGACAAGAGGTATCCCTTTAGGTGCTGTCACACTAGCACTTTTCCGTTAATTTTTTTCCAATTTTCTTAAGTTTTGTCCATTTTTTGAGCTAATTGTCGATTTTCAAGTCAGACTATAATGATCGTTTCCGTCTGAAAACCTTTCCGTCAACTTTTTCAGCCAAGCATAGTCAAATCAAGAATTATATTCGAGAATTTTTGTATTTATGTTAAATAAAATTGTAAAAAAATTGACGGAAAAAGTGCTAGTGTGACAGCACCTTTAACCGCGCTTCCATGTTATCAAAAAGTACAGTCCAGGCGAAAATGTTTGCGAGACGTGTTTCGAATCCTATCTCGAATAATCATATAATACAACCTTTGCTCGTAAGGGGAATTTCGAAGCTTTATATTGCCCGTAACCGAGCATCATACATCTCAATGCGGGAAAGGCTAGATCAGTAGCAACTCGAGGAGGTTATGACGTCAGATTTTAATGACGTCACAAAAGCTGCGATTCTGCGATTGATGATGGTGATAAACTTTCACTCATATCGGTTTTATGAAATTACGTCGCTAAGTCGCTACCAGCACGAAATTCGTGCACTGCTGGACGAGCGGTGAATATGGTCGATCATTTTTATCTTTCCGGTTTTCAAAGGGGATGGACAATAAATATTTTAATGGTTATATTTTCATTGAACAATCATCAAAATAACCCTGTGGCTGAGAAGCGTGGGCGGTTATGTTCATACATGAATGACTCACAAGTGGGAGTCAAGCCATAGGCCTGGATTTTTTACTCAGCTTGAAGGAATTAAGTATTTACTTTTATTGATACCTCTATGCACTCCATGAATGAATGAATGAAAGATATTTTATTTAATGTTTAGGATACCAAGCCGACAAGACTTTATTAAGTCAAAAACGCCTGAAAATCCATTGAAACTAACTCTGTTGGATATTGTTCAAAATGTAAACATGAACACGTGCTCTTCTAAAAATAGCCTGGCCTGGTATCCTAAACATTAAAAAATACCTTTCATTCATTCATTGAGTGCATGGAGGTATTAACAAAAGGAGGTATACTTAATTGCTTTCAGCTTAGTAAAAAATACAGGCTTTTGGCTTGACTCCACTGCGAGCAATTCCACTTGAGAATCATTCATGCATAAACACAATCGCCCACTCTTCTCATCCACAGGGCTATTTTGATCATTGTTCAATAAAATATAACCATTAGAATCAACATTTTCAATACATTTTGAAAACTGGAAGGATCAAAATGAATAATAAACCCCATGTGCTTTTTCCAAAAACAGAATCGCAACTTTTGTGACGTCATCAAAATCTGACGTCATAACCTCCTCGAATTGCTACTGGTTTAGCCTTTCCCATCTCAATGCACGTCTCCAAGTGTTTCGAATCATCATATAGGACAACCCTAGTTAGTAAGGTTCAAGGGGGATTCCGAAGCTTCATTTTGCCCTTAACCGAGCATCATACCTCTCACTGCACTTCTTTAGCTCGTTCAGACTGCTGTCCCTGAAGCCGCAGTTGCCGTTCGAACTGCCGTGAGTGTTGTACTTGTAGCACTTTTCATCAGCACTGGAGGTCGTCGGCCCCCAGACTGTCCTGCAGCGCTGCTCGTGGCTGCCGCACTCTCCCCTGTGACAGTGACCCTGGGGGGGGGGGGGGGCGTGTTCAACTTTTGTTCTGGTGTTAAGAAGTGGGTGAATGCTCGAAACACTGACTAGTTTTGGTTCGATGTGTTCATGTGCAGACAGATTTAGGACAAGGACAGATATAGATTGATAGATTGCAGAGATGGATAAGCAGATGGATAGTGAGATAGGAATGATTAACACGATCATGAACGGATGGATAGGCAGAATTTTTTACAACACGCAAGTCCTTCTCGCAGTCAAATAGACAAATAGATAAAAATCAACTCCGCTAGATTTCGTACCAATCCATCGAAGCACAGTTCCCCGTCCCGCTTGAAGACGTCCGCGGGGCAGTACTCGGAGTCCCCGGCGCAGAATTCTGGCAGGTCGCACTCGGACAGGGATTGCCGGCACAAGGACCCGACTGGCAGGGGCTTGCAGGTCTGTGGGACGAAGGGTAGCATTGGTGTTGTTATTGTTGTGGTTGTTCATATGAGGACATATTAACATTGCGCTCTTTAGGTCTTGCTATATAGGCTCTCTCTCTCTCCTTCTCCTTCCCTTTCCCTCTCCCTCACGCTTCTCTCTCGCTCTCTCTCTCCAAATAAATAAATAAATATATGTATATGTGTATGTCCCTTTCCCTCTCCCTGACCCACCGCCGCCCGCCCTACCTCCGTGTCGCAGCAGGCCCCCGAGGCGCAGGTGGCGTTCACAGCCAGCATGCAGGTGTCGGGGTCGCAGCAGGGGTTGTCGCAGAACTCCGCAGGCCCGCAGTCGCATTGCTCCCCACTCTCTACCACGCCGTTGCCGCAGCCAGGACGCGGGTAAATCTTCGTCGGGACGTTCTTCAAGCAGTCGAAGCCGGCACTGGAGAAGCTCTGAGCGAGGTACTTCTTGCTGCAGGAACTCCAACCCATGCTGGAGTTGTAGGCGCTGCTGTGGGCGGGAAGGGCGGTTCGTGGGTAAGTGGGACTAACTGGATGAGTGACTGATTACGTAGAATGGGTCATTGCTACGTCTATTAAAAGTAACCAATTAGCTATATTAAAAAAAAAAAAATGTAGGTAATTCTAGAGGAGATGGAATATTCGTTTTTTCCTATATTTTCCCCTTACCCCCTACGATTTGGGGGGACACGTGGGGAATCGAGGGTTTAGGGGGGGGGGCATACAAAGGTCTCCCACACAAACTATCGTAAAAATCCATTTATCGCAAAGATGAGCCAAACTTTCCCACAAAAATAACCGTTTTTAGGGATATTTGAAGGTATCAATGCGCCATACAATGACGTCACAACAAATTTTGAAGAGCGTAAAATATGAATAGATTATAGAAATTAGTTAAATGAATTAATATAATGGTAATTAATATCGTTTGCAGAGCAAGTGTCGAAAATCAACTTAAAATTACGCGTGAATGTCTATCAAACTTTCTTGAGCGCCACCTTCTGAGTGACATGGTTTGTTTACACTGACTTCGGCGATAAGCGGAGAATGGGACTTTGCGAGCGACAAATTTCGGCACTTTATTTTAATATTATGACGTAATTATGTCTTTCCGCGCTTTAAATTTGACTTCCCTGATTAGTTTGCATGTTGTTCTTCCATTTTAGTAGCATTTCGTTTTTGTTTACTGAAATTCTATATCCTCCATATTTACCAAAATGTAGTTACATGATACAGTTTCATCGGATGCATCTCCCAAATTTGGCTCTCATGGACTTGGACCAGTTTAGCTCAAATCACCCAATCCACAGTATTACAATATCAAAACACCTTAATGTTCACCAATACAATGTATCATTAGGGAAAAAACACCATTTCCATGCAATCTTCATACAAACGATAAAATAAAAATTATATTCGACAACGATAATGACAAGGTGTAAATGCGGAGGAAAATACCTTCAGAAGATAAGATGAAGAAAGGAAACTAGAGCTGCGTCAAGGAATTGATTTTTTTTTTTTTTTTTTTTTTAAGAAAGGAAACGCACAATACTTTTTGAAATTAGCTTCAAGAAGAAGAGGAATCTCCAACATAAAAACTGCTTTTTGGGGCCATGTGTTTTTTTTTTTTTTTTTTATTCATTTAATTTTTCCTTTTTTACGCGATCTACAAACTTACCTGCCAGTTTCTCCCATGACGCACTTGCTACTTTCGCACGTGCAATCTTTCGCGTCCTCATCGTGCTGCATGCCTAGGTTGTGGCCCATCTCGTGCGCAACCGTCTGTGCAACGATGCCCACGGCGTCGTTCTTGTCCTGCACGACGCTCACGGAGGAGTTCTTGCTGTCGAGACGAAGGAATCTTTAGGCTTCTCTTGTGTTTGTGAGAATATCTAAGGACGTTTCTCTCTTTCTTTTTAATTTCCCGATCCTTTTTTTTTTGGGGGGGGGGGGGCTTGAAATATTAGGGATTTCTAGGATATGTTCAGGAATTCTTGAACATCGGGATTTTGGAGACTTGGGTTGTAGAAGAATATCTGAAGGTTATATTTATTTTTCTATTTCATGTTATATATTTATTTGTATATTTTAGATTTTGCGGGTTGTTAGCGTTGTTAGTTTGCTCGATTTTTATTGGGATTTCCATAAATTTAGTTACATGATAATATAGGGGAATCTGATTCTCTTTACCTACGGACTTTGTTGTCTTTGTTTGTGTTGTTTTTCCCAAGCACTTTTTTATTCTGTTGTTATTTCTTTGGCTTTCTTTGTAATTATGTGTAAGAATCGATTTAGTACTTGCAGTTATATATGAATATGTATGTATGTGTGTGTGTGTGTGTGTGTGTGTGTGTGTGTGTGTGTGTGTGTGTGTGTGTGTGTGTGTGTGTGTGTGTGTGTGTGTGTGTGTGTGTGTGTGTGTGTGTGTGTGAGTGTGTGAGTGTGTGAGTGTGTGAGTGTGTGTGTGAGTGTGTGAGTGTGTGTGTGTGTGTGTGTGTGTGTGTGTGTGTGTGTGTGTGTGTGTGTGGATACAAAATCAGACAACAGGCATTTCAAGGACTTACCTGCACATGCCCCTCACGGTGGCATACCCGACGGTTGAGCCCACGAAATCCACTCTCCTGCAAGAAAAAGATATTGATCATTTTTAAAATCAGGGAGTTATGTACAGGTGCTAAAATATCTATTGTTTTTGATTATGCATGAGGATATACATTTATTATTTTCATATGTATACACACATACATACGTATATACACACATACACATGCGTACACACACACACACACACACATACACACACACACACCACACAAACACAAACACACCACTACACAAACACACACATACATACGTACACAAACAAATGCACACACACAAATCTTTGAACCAATAACCATTACAATCACCAAAAACTTTAACCCTCACCCCTGCCCCCCCACCCCCCAAAAAAAAACTCACGTCAACAGCACAGTGTTGTCATTGGGTAAATTAGGCCTATCCTGAAGCAGCTTTCGTCGGTAGGCCGTGAATCTGGCGAGGAGGTCTTCGTGATTGTTTGTAACTGCGATTTTGTCGGAGTCGTCCCACACAATGAGGTCGGTGAGGACAACCACGACGCCGAGAGGGCGGTACATCTGCGGGCGTGAGGGAGAAAGGGCGTTGGTGATGGTGAATATTGATGGGGATGAATGGTGGGAGTGACGGTGGAGCAATGATGGTGATATTGTTACAGTACGTACAGTCTCAGAAAAGGAATAACTGGCATCTTAGCCCGGAGATTTTATTTTAGATTTTATTTTTCTATTCTAATCAGCTGACTCATTATGCATGTTTGTGCGTGTGTGGAATTTTAAGACGGAATACATCTGTTGTTTAAGGATAATGTTGTGGTAATAGTTATCACAGGTATAATAATTACAGGGGTAATGGTAACACTATTTGTGATCAGAATGATGATAATAGTGGAAATAACAATAAGGATAATAATATGATTACAGTTGATAATAAGAATGACGATGATATCGACTTAAAAACAGTAATGTTAAGAATGAGAACAATGATGATGATGATAATATCAATAATGGTGATGGTGAAGAGGAGGACAATGAACAACGACAAAAAGAACTAGTTATAACAATAGCAGTAAAAATAAGGATAATGATAAACAAAGATAATAGAATTACAGAGAAAAAAAAAACATCATTTTCAACCCCAAGGCCCCCGCCCCCCGCCATCCGCCGACACTCACCGCGTTCACGATGTTGACCATGGCGCGGCAGCGAGCCTCCACCTTGTCGCCGAACTTGCGGTAGAAGCTGTTGTCGGCCACGAGGACCACCTCCACGAAGCGGGTCAGCTTGTCCGTCCAGAGGGGCCCGTGCAGCGCCCCGCGACGCACCTGCACCCACAGGGGAAGCACAGGTGTGGGGAAGAGAGGGGGATAAGATATGGTGTAGGAGGGAAAAGGGTGGCACTACTGATATTAACTGTAGAGAGTCAGGTTTGTCTCTTTATAGGGACGGCCATCAAACAAAATCAAAACGCTTTTTCGCTCACGCTCACAACAGTGGTGGGCAAAAGATCAACAATGGCCGCTGAATCAACTGTGAGAACCATGTCAACCTATTGCAAATCTCTCGATTTAGTTGCTGAAAAACGTCATGATGAAAAACGTGTTCTAAAGGTACAGAAAGCTTACCAGATCCTTTCTCTCTCTCTGATGGCTGGTCTGAAAGCCCCATTGGTTGGCCCATGTTAGTTTTGGTCATATTTATCTCTACCTAATACATACGCCGGTTAGTTACACAGGAGAGGAGTTGAATGCTACAAGTCACTTGAAACTTTCAAGTATTTTTCTTAATTTTTAAAACAAAACAGAATAATGGAATTTGGCATTCAACATACGAAAAAAATCAGAATTTAGCTATCTATTTGCTGGGCCATACTAATTGGTTGATGCGACCGTTATACACACACCTGGTGTTTACACATAAAATGAATGAAAGGCCTACAAATCTCTGGAAGGGTACAAGTAAGTACTTAATACTGCTTATAATGAGACTGGTTCGTAGTCGTAGGATTAAATTTTCAAGAACTTGTGAAATTCTTTCTTGCTCGCTCTTTGCTTTTTAGGCCTGGTTTTATGAAAAGTTGCTCAAAACAAGGGTTTTGCCAATATTTTTCGGACGTTATAGCCAGACTTTTCTAAAATGTTAAACTTACATTCCCACGCAATACTCATCGTGATACCTTGAAAAGATTGAAGTAAATTGCCTGAAGTTGTTGAGAGGGCGGTGTAGCAGTCATTAGATTCACTCTTCATTTTGTTCCCATTTAATGTCTTACGGCCTTCGTTCAGAGAAAGTTTTCAAATCAAATAAACTGAAACTTAAAGTGAAAGAAGATACTCAATAGTAACCAGTCACCCACAGCATCCACCACCGCCTAGGCCCATGCCTAACCATGGGGAAATACATCCCCTAGGAAGAGTTATGACGGTATAACATAACCGTTTAAATTTTAGAATATCTTAATAGAAACTCTTACATCACTCCCAGGTGAAGGATCAAAGTTCTTGCGATTGATAGCCAAAGCCTCCTTCTCTCGGGGTCTTTTGGAAAACAATTAAAACTCAAAGTTGGACCTTTTTGCTGTCCATTTGCACATCCAATAATAATGCAACTGTTCGTGAGAGTTTGTTGTTTTTGC